>CABFPE010000893.1:233065-249210 GCA_900660155.1 Hofstenia miamia | reverse complement strand
TAATCATTCTGCAACATGGTGATCAAAACCCAATAGTTTGTATTAATTCAAATACTTACATATTTTTGGTAAGGCAGTCAATAAATCATGCATTTCAAAATATTGAATAAGAATTTTGTTGATTCTTACTATTGAAGGCATGTTGATGATAGAAATCTTGAAATAAATTCCAAATTTTTTCAAGATTGAGACACTTTTATTAGAAAATGGCAGCTGATGAAAATTACATTTAAGTTGCTCAAAATTTTTTAAAATTTATTTCCAAATCTATCACCTTAAAATATCCACATCATATTTTATTTTTTGAATGAATTGGTAACACATTCGTAGAAAGAATTAGTCTTTCATTCACAATTGTTATAAATTTTGTAAATTCTGTATGAAAAATCAACGTCTACCACTTGATATTTAAGAATATTGTACAAGGAATCCATGAGGTAAAAAATATGAAAAAACTATATACCAGTTAGAAGCCTTGCTTAAATATATTTCTGTTTCTGGTACTGTTTGAATGTAAAATGTTTCTGATTGATTTAAATAATAAATATCATGCTTACTTTTGGGTCATTGTATTGAATTATAATATTAGTAGTTCTTTCAGGCTCTGGGTAGACTATGTGATTGGTCACGCGTGATCTGTCACATTTAGTGATGTGACATGTTTTGTAACTTTTCTTGGTAACAATCATGTAGTCTAACCATAGCCTTACAATGGAATTAATTCAATGTGAAGCAATGAGCAGAGTGCTTGCTTTGCTAGCTAAATCTTCACATGATGAATTGAACAAAACAGATGTAATTTTATTGTTTGAGCAAGTGTAGGTACAGCATTAAGGTAGTTGCTTGCTGTGGCATAATCATTCAATGATTTTTAAAGCAAATCATAATAAATTATTTTCTAATTCAATTGATATTATTACTTGATTCTTGAATAATTTACAATTTGTACATTTAGATTAAGGAAAAAAATATATTTAGTATGTTCTTGATTTTTACAGCTGTAAATTCATGCAAATACAAATATTAAAAAATTATTGGGCAAGCACTGCTTGCCTTGCTTACACACAGGAGCCGCCTATGGTTTATACATTGGATTTTGCTTTTCATGATGTATTATTGGAATTGTACTTGGTTTGGCAAATTGTGTTAACACCAATGCGGATTTATCCAATAGTGCTAATTGAGTGCTACCAACAAATTGAGGTTCTGCAATATCACTTTATACCATTAAAACATGATTTCCACCATATATGTTCCATTCATAGCTGGCATCAGTTGTTGTATTTAGATTAATTTTTCTATAAAATCCTAGCATCTCACCAGCCTGGTCTAAATCTACCTCATATTCTGACTTGTTTGTTGCTTGTAAGTATCTACCAACTAATTTAAATTGAAACACCTTTGGTTTAAGAATGGAGGTTATATCAATTCATTCAAATACATAGTAAATTCGCCCAACCCTGGTGGGCAGCATACTCCATCTTCTCCACATCTGTCAGATACTAGCATTACAAGAACAATTACTTGCATGTCAATCTATACATTTCCCATGAATCAAGTGAACCCTCCAGTTTGTATTTATTAAGTAAAAGTGAAAACTATTTCCAAATATGTTTAAAAATCAATAATTTTATTATTACCTCATACAAGAAATCATTGTCAACTTGATAAAACACAAATGTATTTTATAATGGGATGTGTGAAGTGATACAAATTCTGTTTTGCTAGTGAAATAAAAAAATGAACAATCAATTTATTATGCACTATTCACAAAATACATCAATGCAAAAGCATTATGATTAATTTCCAATTGACAATGTCATTAGCTTTTTTCTGCTTTGTCCCAATTTGTTTGAATATCAAGTGTGATATACAATCATCCTGTACCACCAAATCTCATCAGATAGCCTTGCTCAGTACAAAATTTCATGGTTATTCTATCAATATATGACTTTCAACCTGATTTATACATCAGATTTTGTTTTTCATGGTTTATTATGGAGCTTGTATTCATTTTTTCTTTATGTGTTATCAAAAAGGGACATTTATCCAACACAGACAAACAAGTGCTACCAACATGTTGAGGTTCTACAATGTCTGTGTGTATCATTACAATATGATTTCCACCAAAAATATCATAGTCATAATTGGTGGTTGTTACTGTTTTTTGATATATCATTCAGTAAAAACCTATTAGATTTTCTGCTTGGGCAAGCCTATTTCATATTGTGAATCATTCTTCAACATTAATAAATTGTGAAACATTCTAATTTTAATGACAACCATATGGGTCTAACATGTAATTTATATATTCATAGAGTTATTCATGAAAGCTATGCTTATGCCCTGAATAAATTTCCATTTGGGTTATGTTTCCATCTTTATCCTTTAAAGTCCATGTTTAGTGTTTAAGATTCAGAAATTTTGATGGGTATCAAAAATCAATTAACACAACATCACATGCATTATATATTGGCTTGTCCAAATATGTTGTAAATTCATTCAATCCATCTGGGCAACATACACCAGGCTTCCAACATATTTCAGATAATAATGTTACAATAACCATTATGTATAACACCCATCTATGCATTTGTTATCATCCAAGTGAACTTAAGATGTAATGTCTATGTATTTAAATAAATTTTACATGCATTTTTATCAAATACAAGTTTTAGACAATTTTATTAACACCATTATCACACAAAAAATCATTAATAAATGGTAAATTGGTAAACACAAGCACCTCTGGTTATTTTATTAAAAAATAAAAATGCATGAAATATACAGTAACCACCACATATCAGAGATCTTCCTTGTAATCTTGTTTTTCTATCACCCTTATAAATGCGAAATCCTGGATAGGAGGTGTGGCAATAGCATTCAATGTCAGGATAATGTTTTAAGGGATGTGCAAGAGAATCTTTGAAAATTAAGTCACCATTGTCATCTCATATAATCAACAACCAATGTGTACCAGGGTGATTGCAGGGATTTGTATTTGCAATTAAAAATGAGCATTTAACCAAACTTGGTTGAATATCATCCAAGGCATGTACACCATAATATCAAAAGTGGAGTGAGGGAATTTGTAAGGAAATGCGTCTAATCTTGTCAGTGTCCATTAAATATTTAAATAATTGTAAAGTCTCCAATGTCTAAATTTAACATAGAGCCAAAACAATAGAGATGGTAGATGGCCTAAAATTGGTGAATTACACCAAAATCTGTAAAATATCAGATATCCATTGCCAATTCCAAATTCTCTTTTAACAAAACCATAGCTATCATGGTAAATTGCGTGTGTTCTAAACAGTTTTGACCATTTCAAAGGCGTGTGTAGCCTTGAATTATCAATTCCAATCAATCCTCCATGGGAGTTCATTTGCAAAACCTTTTCAACACCAACATTGTGTATACCATATTTCTGTAATAGAAAGTTTGTAACATTTGCAAACTTTAAATGCGGGTCTTTGGTAGAGTGAATATGACCTTCCACTGCACAAATTTAGTCAAGTTTCAACATCTTTCCACAATGCAATGATTCACAAAACACATATCTTATCCTTTTATAAATTTTCACTGTTTATCAATATACACTTTGGAATTGGTTTCCCCCAAAATGATAAATTCCATTTATTTGGTTAGTACATTTTTAAAATCCAGTCTTAGACATATATTTGCACCATTCAATTCAGGATACAAAAACTCATTGTTGGCCTCTGCAATGCTAGTCAGATCAAAAACCATAATTGCATGTTTGTTATATTGGGTTTATGGTATTCCACTGCCATCATTATTTATCCCCAGAGCCTTTATTGATTGATAATATACCTGCACATAGTTGTCATCTCCAACTAACATGGGGGTGTATGCAATATTTGATCCTCCATGGGTTATAGTAATTTGATGAAGTCCTCTAAATTTATATGAAAATGGGTTTTTAAACATTGTGCCTGTAAACTGGTGATTTGGAATAATTGCCAAGGCTATTCTTCCAATGGGTTTATTGGAAAAAACATTTTCTCTAGTAAGTGTGTTCTGAACCACTGGAATTATAAATGTGCATGTGAGAATTCTTGTAAAGTGGTATGTAGCAGGAGTTGTCAATATCGTTTTTTCAATTGCCAAATGTACACTTTCTGTGACTCTGAGCTTTCTTAGAGTTAGGAAGGCACCTGTAATTTGTGTTTTGTAATCAGCATTATCATCTGCAATTAAGGAAAAATCGTCTTGTGATCTTAAAAGCTTTAGCTGAATATCAACACTGGGTATTAGTAATTTTTCACATAGGAAAAAATCAATTGCAAGAGGGCCATAGAAACTTGCCACCTGGCTTTCCACGGTTAGCACTTTATGTCTATACTGGCCATCTTTTTCATCACCTTCTTTTATCAGTTTATCAGGGTGTTTCTCATAATAATACCCACTTGATGTTAGTATTGAAGTCTTGCTGGCCGCACTTTTTTATAGTTCCTTAGTAATCATAACCATATGTAAGAAACACACCAACCAAATCAATGGAAGTTATCATTTTGGGGGAAACCAATTCCAAAGTCTATATTGACAAACAGCAAAAAGTTATAAAAGGATAAGATATGTGTTTTGTGAATCATTCTATTGTGGAAAGATGTTGAAACATCACTTTTGCTTACAATTTTCACTGATAAACCAAGATGTATACTCTGCAAATCAATGTACTCATTTTGTCCATTACAGAAATATGGCATACACAATGTTGGTGTTGAAAAGGTTTTGCAAATAAACCCCCACAGTGGATTGATTGGAATTGATAATTTGAGGCTACACTCACTTTTGAAATTGTCAAAACTGTTTAGAATACATGCAATTTACCATGATTGCTATGGTTTTGTTAAAAGAGAATTTGTGAATTGCAATGGATATCTGATATTTTACAGATTTTGGTGTAATTTACCAATTTTAGGCCATCTACTATTTTTATTGTTTTGGCTCTATGTTAAATTTAGACATTGGAGACTTTACAATTATTTAAATATTTAATGGATGCTGACGAGATTAGATGCATTTCCTTACAAATTCCCTCACTCTGCTTTCAATTTTATGGTGTACATGCCTCAGATGATATTCAACCAAGTTTGGTTCAAGGCTCATTTTTAATTGCAAATGCAAGTCCCTGCAATCACCCTGGTACACATTGGTTGTTGATTATACAAGATGACAATGACGACTTAATTTTCAAAGATTCTCTTGCTTGTCCCTTAAAACATTATCCCGACATTGAATGCCATTGTCACACCACCTATCCAGGATTTTGCATTTATGTGGGTGATAGAAAAACAAGATTACAAAGAACATGTCTGATATGTGGTGCTTACTGTATATTTCATGCATTTTTATTTTTTAATAAAATACCAGAAGTGTTTGTGTTTACTAATTTACCATTTATTAATGATTTTTTGTGTGATAATGGTCTTAATAAAATTACCTAAAACTTGTATTTGATAAAAACGCATGTACAATTTAATAAAATACATAGACATTACATTACAAGTTCACTCAGATGATAACAAACTCATAGACAGGTGGTATATGTAATGGTTATTGTAACATTATTATCTGAAAAATGCTGGAAGCCTGGTGTATGTCTCCCAGATGGATTGAATGAATTTACAAAGTATTTGGACAAACCAATATATAATGCATTTGAAGTTGTGTTAATTGATTTTGGATATCCGTCAAAATTTCTTAATCTTAAACACCAAATGTGGACTTTAAAGGATAAAGATGGAAACATAACCTGATTGGAAATTTATTCAGGGCATAAGCAAAGCTTTCGTGAACTCTATGGATTTATAAATTACATGTTAGACCCCTATGGTATTTCATTAAAATTTAAAACTTTTCACAATTTATTAATGGTGAAGAATGATTCACAATATGAAATAGACTTGGCCCAAGCTGGAAATCTACTAGGCTTTTACAGAAAGATATATCAAGAAACAGTAACAACCACCAATTATGATTGTGATATTTTTGGTGGGAATCATGTTGTAATGATCCACACAGACATTGTAGAACCTCAGTATGTTGGTAGCACTCGTTTGCCCATGTTGGATAAATGTCCCCTATTGCTAACACATAAAGAAAAAATGAATACCATCCCCATCATACACCATGAAAAACAAAATCTCATGTATAAACCAGTTTCAAAATCATATATCAATAGAATAACAATGAAATTTTGTACTGAGCAAGGCTATCCAGTGAGATTCAGTGGTACAGGACGATTGTATATCACACTTGATATTTGAACAAAAACGGAAAAAAGCTAGTGGCATTGTCAATTGGAAATAATGCTTTTGCATTGATGTAATTTGTGAATAGTGCATAATAAATTGATTTTTCATTTTTTATTTCACTAGCAAAACATTAATTTGTACCACTTCAAATGCCTCATTATAAAAAATACATTTGTGTTTTATCAACTTGACAGTGATTTCTTGTGTGAGGTAATAAAAACATTGTTGATTTTTAAACATATTCACTTTTACTTAATAAATATGCATGCTTTAAACTAGAGAGTTCACTTGATTGATGGGAAACATGTAGATTGACGCACAAGTAATGGTTCTTGTAAAGCTAGTATCTGACAGATGTGGAGAAGATGGAGTGTGCCACCCTGCGGGGTTGGGCAAATTTACTACATATTTGAATGAACCAATTAATAATGCACGTGACATAGCAGTTATTGATATTGGGTACCCATCAAAATTTCTTAATCTTAAGACACAGTGGTGGGTTTTGAAGAAAAAAGATGGAACCAAAATTTGTTTGCAGTTTTATTCCAAACACATACATAGCTTTGAGGACTTGTATAAAGATATAAACTCCATTCTTAAACCCAAGGGTGTTTCAATACAATTTAAATTGGTTGGTAGACACTTACAAGCAACAAACAAGTTGGAATACAAGGTGGATTTAGACCAGGCTGGTGAAATGCTAGGATTTTATGGAAAAATTTATCCAAATACAACAACTGATGCCAGCTATGAATGTGATATATATATTGGGAATCATTTATTAATGGTACAAACCAATATTGTCAAACCTCAATTTGTTGGTAGCACTCAATTACCACTACTGGATAAATCCCCATTGGTGTTAATGCAATTTGCCAAACCAAGTACCATGCCCATAATACATCACAAAAAGTGAAATCCAATGTATAAGCCAGTGTCAAGATTGTACATTGATAGAATAAACGTAAAGTTTTGTAGCAAACAAGGTCAGATAATAGAATTCACAGGGACTGGAAGACTGTATATAACATTGGATATTCGCACAGAATGATGGAAAATCAAAAAATTATTTCATTTCATGTTTGTAGTGTTTGTGTAAACTCTATACATTTTGTATTTTTAATTAAATAAATCTATCAATATTATTTTTCAAAGATGTAAAATGTAATGCATTGCTCAGTTTTTACTGAGATTAGGTTAAGGATTGTTTAATTTCTCCATTGTGGGTAAGTTATTTTTACAATTAAATAATACAATTAAGCAAAAATTGATTTCTTGTGCATGTTTAACATGAATAAATATTTTTGTTAGGGAAAACAGAACATCTCTTATTGGTATAATGTGTAAATAAAATAAAATACAAATAAAAAAAAATTTACCAAAAACTGTAAAAGAAGCTCTGTTTCCATCACATTGGTGGGAAAGAGAATATGTACAATTCAAATAATGAAAAATGTGTTTGATATTTTTTACAAGTAGGTGATTTTGGTCAAACGTCATAGAACTAATCTCAAAATAGAAAATTGAGTCTATAAAATAAAATTGTTTGCTTAAAAAAACAAAATTTACCAAAAATATAATCAAATAATTGAAAAGAAAAATTATTTTTATTTTAAAAATTGACGTGTTGTTTTCAAAAAGTTTACATCACTCCGCCATTCTCTTTGTTCCAATTTCACGTCATGCAGTTGAATAAAATGACTCGATGTTTTAAAGACCGTTTTCAATATTGAAGTGAATCTGGTTAACCATTTCCAAAAAGAACTCAGTATGTAATTTAAATTTATTGTTTTATTATTTTGTTGAAATAATTTATTTCCCAGTGTATAGCAAATTTTCACATTGATGGTTTATCTGGTTATATACATTTTTGGTTTACAAATCTATTTACATTTAGTTTTTGTTTTTCCTACATACACATTTTTTGATTAAAAATAAAGTATGGATGTTGAATTATTAATACTTAAATTGTTTTTAATCACTCTTGTTTAACCTGCAACTGGTTGAATGGAAATATTTGTATATAATAGTTCTTAGTTAGTCGCTTTTGTTTCATTGCTACAATTGACTTACTATAATTATTTTGACATAATATTTTTTGAACTAATATTGCGAATTATGAACTTAAATTGATTGTAGATGTTTTGCTATTGAATTTAATGTGTCTCCCACTATACACATTTTCAAGTTTATACATTTAGATCAAATGCAGAGTTGTGACTAATTTTGCAATACAAAACAATTGAAAAGTAGAACACTGTGTGACACATACAATTGTGTAAACAAGGCCTATAAATCAAATGAAGTTGAACAATTGGAAAAGTCGATAAAAGCAGTGAAATTCAGAAAATCCGTGTACAGTGTATTCAGCCATATAACATTATAAAAAGCAAGTAAGAGTGAAAAAACAACAAATGTGTATGAATTTGTATCAATCTATAAACATATACAAAAAGTGAACAATGTGGAAAAGTTGATAAAAGATGAATCAGTCACCAAATGTATACAACCCAAAAAAAATCAAATAAACCAAAAAAGAAGTGTAAAGAAAAGTTTGCTGTGTAAAAACTAATATATAATAATTCTGTATATTTAATGTGTGTATGTGTATAAATTATATTAATAAGATTTTTGCATGCATAATTTTAGGTAGCAATGAGATAAGCATTGTATGTGTAAGCTTTTCAAAATTATGGAAAAAGATGATAAGCATGGTTTGTCATTGCATTGTGTAGTCTTTACATGTAATGGAAAATTAGTCTGTAATATTATGGGTGTATCCAACAAAGTGTTGTAAAATTAGCCAACAATACATACATAATCACAAATGTGATGTAATGTATGCAAGCAAGTGTAATGTGTGAAATAGCTGTGTATATTAACATGAAATGAAATTAGTCATTATATCAAAACAGTGTAAACTAAATTGTTGTCCATAACATGTAAATGAATCACCACAAGAAATCAATTAAAAAACTGAGATGAATCAATTAGCACCTGTCAGAAAATACATTAGTGAGCTGTCAAGTAGAATGACTCACTAATTAAATCATCTTCTCCAATATTCATGGTCTCTCGTGTGACATGTGACGTCATGAGTTCTCAACCAATCAGAATCGTTTTTGAAGGCCAAAATGGACTTGGCCATTACTACTTACAATAAAGGAATAAAATTCTAACTTCTTATGATATTTTATCTAAAAAATTATGTGCACAGCCTTTGTGAAATAAAAAATCTAGTCATGTGTTGTCTGCTTCTAAAAAATTTAAGAACTGGCGCAATGTTAAATGAATTTGGATTGATCGTGGAAGTGAATTCAGTGGTGATTTTTTCAATTTTTTAAAAGAAATAAAATTATATTGTATAGTACAAATTCAAACATGAAGGCTGTATGCGCAGAAAGAGCTATAAGGAGTCTAAAGGAAATTCTATTTAAATATCTACAATTTACCAACAACTTTAAATATGTAGACAAGCTACAACAAATAGTTAACGTATTGAATTCCCGTGTAAATCGTACAATTGGAATGACTCCGAATTCTGTGATAAAAAAACACGCACCATATTTGATTGGAAAGTTAATGAGTGTTAATACATTTTGCCAACAAAAAGCATTATTTCTCTTTAAATGATTAAAAATTTTATTATTGTAAAAATTATGTTTTATATTTATTATATTTATATTATATTTTGTTTTTTGACGCTTTCAGAATTGTTATCAGATTTCCATATTGTTCAAACAATTTTTGAATATAGATTTTCCTTCTTGTTTCATAATGGTGACTTAGTTAGAATTTCAAAGTCAGACCTTTCTTTAGAAGAGGATATTTACCACAATTTCAAAATGAGGCTTTCAAAATCAATAAATTGTTTTCCACAATTCCTGTTACATATGAAATAAAATCAATCAGTGACGGTGAAATAATTTTAGAAAAATTTTATAACCATGAATTAACCAGAGTTATTAGGAAACGTTCATGGACTAGAATAGATTAGTATAAATATGGAATGAATAAACAAACAGATCATTCAGTATGGAGCAATATTATAGTGAACAGGCGAGCTGTCAAAATTATTTCGGCAATACTCATCAAAGGTTTGGCATTGTGAAATCATTGGAATGTATTGCTATACCACTAGTAGTGAAAATGATACCACAATTGAAAAATGTCATTACTATTGTCGGTGAAGAAATTTTGGATCAAGCAATTTCAGGTGTAAATGACATAGTCTCTGGTAATAATGTAAAAAAAGTGGTAAAATGCAAAATTGGTAATGTTGCAAAAACACAGTATACAAGCAATCTAAGAAACAACGTAAAGAAATTAGTCAAAATGGTAATGGAATATCTACTTCTGATAGAATAACAAAAACTATCAAAACGCGCGTGGTGTTAAACCATTTTTAGTCAATGCACAAACTAGGCGTAAACGTGATAGTTTGAAACAAAAAATGCCTAGAATAAAAAACTGATATCTTTAAAAACTTAGTATAAATACACACGGTCATTGGGAATTGTTATTAGTTCAAGTACAGTCATGAGCACCTTCACACATTCGTGTTTGGACATTTTTGAACGAGATAAAGTTTTGGTAAACTTCAATGGTGGTAGCACACAAAAATATTTCCCAATATCAGGGTTTAATGGTCCAATGATTGAATTTAATTTTGGTTCAGAACAAAATGAATACATTGATTTGCAAAGTATACACTTGGCTATATCAGTCAAAATTTTACGCAATGACGGGAGTGATCTTATCTGGGATGTTACTGATGCTACTAAACGGGATCATGTTTGTCTAGTAAACAACCCCCTACATTCATTATTTAGTGATTATAATCTTTATGCTAATGGAGTTTTAATACAAACAGGTGATGCAGTTTGGCCACATACTGTAATGATGACAACAGAACTATTAAAGAGTGCATCACAAGAAAATTCAGTTTTAACACCAAGTGGATATTATTTTGAAAAACGTCCTGATCAATCTATAGATAAGTGTAATAGCCAAGATGGACAATTTCAGCGGTTGACTCTAACACAGAAAAGCAAAGTTTTAAACCTCTATGGATCTGTAGCTGTGGATTTTTTTCAAAATGAAAAATTATTGATACCAGGAGTTAGCCTTCGTCTCAAACTTTTACGATCATTGGATGATTTTTCACTAATTTCCAATTCTACCACCACCCCCGCTGTATACTACAAAACAGAAATTACAGATGCGACATTGAGTCTAAGGAAGCTATGTGTTACAGAAAGTGTGCATCTGGCAATTGAAAAAACGTTGTTAACTACACCAGCGACATACCACTTTATGCGAATTCTCACAAGAACATTTATTATTCCGCCTGGTCAAAACTCTCTAACAAAAGAAAATGTATTTTCAAATGAACCAATTCGACGTATTGCTCTAGCACTTGTTCCCAATCTACAATTTACAGGAACACCCGACTCAAACCCATTCTCATATAGATTTAGAGTTCTGCACCAATTTACTATAACACGGGGTGGATCGAATATTGCATTCACACCAATTACTGTGGGTGAAAATAATTACGCACAAGCATACTTTCATTCTGTAAAGGCGTTGGGTTTGAATGATGTAACTGGTATACCAAACTCAGATTATAATAAGAAAGCAATTATGGTTTTTGATTTGACCAGTATTGCGGAGGCAAATAATGATGTACTCTACCCCGAATTAAGTGGTGCAAGTATACGTCTAACACTAGATTTTGATTCTCCAATAGGAAAATCACTGGAGGTAATCGTTTTGGGTTAAACATGCTCAAAGCTATACATTAATAAACAATGGAAAATTATAAAAGACTATGAAAATGAGTTTCATTCATTGTACAGTTGCAAGATGTTGGGAGTAGACGAGATTAGACTTTAGAAGATCGCGTTCATTATACCAAGAGGACACTCACTTAAAATTTGCTCATGTTTCAAATTATCTACTACAAAAAAATTGTATACATAACGTTGGTGTTGAAAGAATTTTGCAAATCAACCCATATGGTGGACTTATTGGCCTAATAATTATAGACTACATTTGCTGTAGAAATAGTCAAAACTGTATGGACTTCATGAAATTTACCATGATTTTGGGTCTCTTATTATTTAATATTTACGTGAATGATTTGTCCGAGCAAGTAATATGTGACGTTATACAATATGCAGATGACACAATATTATTTCATTCTAATAAATTTCCCGAAAAAGCGGGTCAAACTCTCGAAACAAACTGTGCTTCTCTTGCTAAATATTTTGCCTCTATAAAACTAAGAGTAAATCCACTAAAAACTCAATTCTGTATTGTTAAATCAAAAACTAAATCTACTGATACTTCAAGATACAAACTTAATTTCAACGGCATTCAAATAAAACAGGTTGAGTCTTTTAAGTACCTCGGAATAATTTTTGACATACATCTAAATTTTGAAGAGCAACTAAATCATGTTATTAGAAAAATGGCCATATCGATTAAAGCAATTAACTTAATTTCTCAAAAACTTCCAACTAAAGCAAAAATTAGATTAATATATGCTCTAATATTAGGTCATTTTAACTATGCCAATATACTCTACACAGATATAAACCAAAAATTTCTCAGGAAATTCCAAGTGCAACTAAATTGGGCTATCAAAGTAGCAGTAAATAATCATAGCTTTAATAAGAATAATGAATATAGAAAAATTTCAAAATTATTTCTACATCCGATATGTTACATCCATATAAATGTCTTAACGACGTTCTTGAAAATAGTTAACAATACTTTCCCATATTACAAAAATGACTTTCTTGCGGAAAATTAGTCAATAAACAAAATAAAAGAACACACATAATTGAACCTATTAGGTATAAGAAGCGAATAATGAAAAATTCATTTCTAAACACAGCNGGGAACTTAATATTCAAGGATTCTCTCGGTTGTCCACTAAGCCAGTACCCCGATATTGAAAATTACTGTCTAAATATGTATCCTGGATTCGATGTGTATGAAGATGATCGAAAAACTACATTGCAGGGGATATCGCCAGTTTGCGGTGCTTATTGTACTTTTCGTGCTTTTTTATTTTTCAACAATATACCCGAAATATTTGTATTTACTGATTTACCATTTGTTAATAACTTTTTGTGTAGTGATGGCCTTAATAAATTAATGTATTCGTAGTCACTTTGCTTATTTTACATGTACAAAATGTTTTGTATAAATAGCATAATTGAAATTTATAATTTTATACACTCGTACAATATGCTAATTGTTAGTCTACTTTCTGAAAACTATCGAAGCAATAACTCAATACATAGTTTTACTACGCATTTGGAAAGACCAATCTATAATGCTTCTAATGTGGCATTGCTAAATATCACCTTCCTCATAGGATTCAATAATATACGAGATCAATCATGGAGTTTTACCGGCCCAAATGGAAATAATCGTGATATTTATGTGAAGGGTGTTCATCTGAAAAAGATAGATGTGTTTAGCTTTGTTAACCAAGTCTTAATGAAAATTGAATTGACGGTTGTTAAATCTGAAGCAAATGATGAAAAAAGTTTTGAAAAACTATTTAGTACTTTTTCACAAAATTTGCCAATGATTACAACAGTACCAAAATTGGATTTTGAAATCACCAGTGGAAGAGTAGTAATAAAAAATGAAACGCCTTATGAATTTGAATTAAATCAGGTAGGTGAAATTTTNTTTGTTAATGACTTTTTGTGTAGTGATGGGCTTAATAAATTAATGTATTCATAGTCACTTTGCTTATTTTACATGTACAAAATGTTTTGTATAAATAGCATAATTGAAATTTATAATTTTATACACTTTTACGATATGCCAATTGTTAGTCTACTTTCTGAAAACTTTCGAAGCAATAACTCAATACATTGTTTTACTATGCATTTGGAAAGACCAATCTATAATGCTTCTAATGTGGCATTGCTAAATATCACCTTCCTCATAGGATTCAATAATATACGAGATCAATCATGGAGTTTTATTGGCCCAAATGGAAATAATCGTGATATTTATGTGAAGGGTGTTCATCTGAAAAAGATAGATGTGTTTAGCTTTGTTAACCAAGTCTTAATGAAAATTGAATTGACGGTTGTTAAATCTGAAGCAAATGACGAAAAAAGTTTTGAAAAACTATTTAGTACTTTTTCACAAAATTTGCCAATGATTACAACAGAACCAAAATTGGATTTTGAAATCATCAGTGGAAGAGTAGTCATAAAAAATGAAACGCCTTATAATTTGAATTAAATCAGGTAGGTGAAATTTTGGGTTTTGATCGTCACTATCAAATAGTCAATGGTTTGAACACTGCTAAATATAGTTTTGATATTTTAAATGGACTGCATAATATTTTGATTTATACTGATATATTTACTTGTCAACATTATCAGAGTGGTAGCATCCCATTATTGGATCAAACACCCTTATTCACAGTATATAGTGTAAATGATCAGCCATTCATCAATGATGAAAAGCCTCATATAATTTATAAACCAACTTCAAAGTCATTCATTGATAGAATTACAATTAGCTTCCATACATCAAATTGTGAGTTCATTCATTTCAATGATACTAGCAGTATTTATTTAACTCTTAATATCAAAGACACCGATTAAATTTAAGCTTAAACAATTAAACGATTGGATACATTTTTGAAATTTGAACAATAGATAACAAATTACACATTGTCTGTAGAGAGATGCAACTTTGTACACACAGTGGTATAATGGAATTTTACATGGCTTTACTGTGTTTATATTCTGGCAGTTGAACAATGGCCATTGATAAAATTTATGTTGACATTACTAAAGCATACAACTTTCACCACGTATGAATATACACCTCCAGCATAATGGAATTTCACATTGATGAAAGAACTATCTTGAAAATTTCCAACATTTTGATAAGCTATTTTTATAATTAAATCTCAGATATTGTTTTGATTCTTAACACTTTTTGCAATATTATCTCTAGTTAGTTTTACAGATATTTCTTTTAAAAACATNAATGGATATCTGATATTTTACAGGTTTTGGTGTAATTTACCAATTTTGGGTCATTTGCAGTCTTTATTGTTTTGGATATATGTGAAGTTTAGGTATAATGAACTCTACAATTATTTAAATGTTTAATGTATGCTGACGAAATTAGACGTATTATTCTCCAAATCCCATCACTACGTTGGCGTTTTTTCGGTGTATACTGTTCAGATTGCATACCACCAAGCCTTTCCAAAACTCTTTTCTAATTTGTAATGCGAGTCCAACTGGTCATCTCAGAACCCATTGGTTGTTAATTATATGAGATGCAAGTGGGAACTTAATATTCAAGGATTCTCTCACTTCTCCACTAAGCCAGTACCCCAATATTGAACATTACTGTGTAACTTCATATCCTGGATACCATATGTATGGAGGTGATAGAAAAACTATGTTGCAGGGGATATCGCAGTTTACGATGCTTATTGTATTTTTTGTGCTTTTTTATTTTTCAACAATATACCCAAAATATTTGTATTTACTGATTTACCATTTGTTAATGACTTTTTGTGTAGTGATGGGCTTAATAAATTAATGTATTCATAGTCACTTTGCTTATTTTACATGTACAAAATGTTTTGTATAAATAGCATAATTGAAATTTATAATTTTATACACTTTTACGATATGCCAATTGTTAGTCTACTTTCTGAAAACTTTCGAAGCAATAACTCAATACATTGTTTTACTATGCATTTGGAAAGACCAATCTATAATGCTTCTAATGTGGCATTGCTAAATATCACCTTCCTCATAGGATTCAATAATATACGAGATCAATCATGGAGTTTTA
>CABFPE010000893.1:165691-179608 GCA_900660155.1 Hofstenia miamia | reverse complement strand
TATATATATATTGTGCGATAGTCCAATTCTTTCTCACGTTTTGACCAAAATGGTGTGTTTTAAAATAGCAATTGAATGTTTTATACAGAAGTATGCAAAATGTTGAATTAAATCTGTAAAACGAAATGAACAATATTGAAATTGTAAAAAGTAGTTAGTTAATTATTTGAAATGCTTCATGGCTGATAATGTTTCCAAACATCAAGAACATTTTTTTAAGTTTTATAATTCAAAATTTTTATGGTTATTAATGATTTCAACACTACATGAACTATGAACCCATAAGTACACTGTTTCAATTTTGTATTGATAATGCATATGCTGCAGGAATACTAAAATCTACGGTTTCTACCCACATATTCCAAGCTTATGTTTCTTCCAATAACGCAAAACACAGAAAATTCTTGAAACTGCATTGAGTTAATAAATCATTTAAATGAATATTTTTTAATATTTTTTAATATTTACATTTAGATTTTGTTTGGTTCACGCAGTTATGTGCTACATTTCATTTGATGCTACTTTCTATTGATCGCGCAACAGCCATTCGCTTTCCCATTTGGTTCAAACGATACAGCAAACCAACTCTAGCTCACAAAATGAGCATAGTTGCAATTTTATTAGCTTTTGTTCTAGTTTCTCCATGTTTTGTGGTATTCAAAATTGTCAAGTCAAGATGTACTATGCAATCTAGTCCCTGGTTCACATTTTATTACTCAAATGTACACGTTATTATGTTGCTTATTGTAATACCATTTACCACAGTTTCCATGTGTAATGCTTATTTTATTTACTTCTTGCATGGAAGAAAAAGTGATTCAGCAGAAAGACGTCTGACTTTAATGCTATTAACAAACAGTGTGGTCTTCTGTATTCTCGTTCTGGTTGTAGCTAAATGTACTTCAATTTTCTATTCACTTAATCCTGAAACTGCAAATGACGAAGCATTTCTGCAGTTGGTGCTTTCTATAATGTATCTTTCAGCAAATATCAACTCATCTTTGAACTTTCTATTTTACTATGTTAGTGGTCCAATGTTTCGTAATGCCTTCTTTAGCCTTTTCAAAGCATCCAATAATAAAATTTGTTGATCTATTGATCATTCCAATACACAATTCTTCAGGCTTACCTAAGTATCTCAATTGAGTGAGTTGGCGAATACATATATCTACTATAATTATGGCTATTTTTAGTGCTTTAAATGAATTGTATTTATATTCATGTGCAATGTAGAAATGAATTGAGACACACTGGGTTTTACATATTTAATCAGAATTTAAAATATGTTAGGGTGTTGATTAATTGTACAACATAATACATTACTTTCTTAATTTTTGGTGTACAGAAAACTAGAGATTGGAAGTCCAGACAACTTCAAAATCCTGAGCTTCCAGTTAGTGTTTTGCGGCCGAACCTTCATGGTTGTCGAATCCGGTCGCTAACTTTTATTTGTAGCAGTGGCCTACAGCGACAGTGACGCTAAAAATCGAAGCCGGCAAATGTTGAAGTTGCTCCCTGTTGTAAAATTTTATATAAAGAGTTGCAATAGAGGTGGATCGTTAATATTCAATGTAAAAACTCCGTTTAGTTCAGTTTGCCAGACAAAGGAAAAATTACACGTTCGGCCATAAGTGTTCAGATTGTGGCCGAAGACCGTCCACCTCCAAACCGTAGCAGCAAAAGATGCAAAATACTACATTAAACCAGTTGCTACCACTAAGCTTGCGCGTACATGATCGTGACAGTAAATCACTAAAATGTTTTTTAGAACATTAAATTAGCAAAATTGAAAAATAAACTATGGAACATCAATTCCATGTGTGAAATATCCCCTGAGTTGTCATGGTTAACTAAGGTACATAATCATTTAATGAGTTCCTAGATTTTGTGTTTGAAGCAATCAGTAACACGTGTTCATTCGTCTTCAAATGAGCTTGTGAGGTCAGTCTCTGTTGTGTGCAATGGTGCGATAATCAAGGCATTGTAGAATTTCTTTTGCTCGATGTCACAGGGAATCATCCTGGAGGCATGTTGGGTATTTCCTGATTGCTTGAATAATAGGTATGGTGAGAACTGAGAACTTTTTTGAAAAATGTAATTTTCAATAAAAAATATTTAAAATTTTTAGGTACTCCAAGACAGCTATACACATTAGTACAAATTTTCAAAATTGGATTCAAACCATATTTGGAACCAGCCAGACGTTTTAAGACCGAGCAGCTATTTGACCCGCAATAGCTAATACCGGCTGGTTTGTCCAGTAAATTTCAATTGCATTTTATATATAATCTATGCAAGTAAATTATTTATATGTTTTTGTAGTGCTAAGTCAAATTTCAAATCAATGCTTCAAAAATTATTTAGTTTAATAAACATTAAATAGAAATAATATATATATATATATATATATTTATTTATTTATTTATAAGTGATTGAAATATTTGATATTGCATAACGCAACTTTCAAACTATTATAACTATATTTCATGATATTTGTATGATAGTTAAAATATGTAAAGCTATAGAATCAATCATTATGGTTTATATTGCTGTGGCATTTACTCTCGCTTAGTATTGAATAATGAAAAAGTAAGAAAAAGTAAATATATTTAAAATTTTCAGCTAAAGCCAAACATAATTACTCTTCTAGAAGGATGTGTCTAAGTTCTCAACTGACATTTGCATTTGAATGCGTTTGCAGTAAAAATCATTCAAACGTGAGCTACCAATCCAATATTAGAATGATACAATGATTCAAGCTTCCTTATTTTTATGCTGTTTGATAAATTTTCAAGTGTAAATCCGGCAGATCAATTTTCTTTATTGGAAGTAACTTCTATTAATATTATTACAGAATAACTTAATTTATAGCTAAAATTAATGAGAGATTTCAAAGAGATAA
Organism: Hofstenia miamia; assembly: GCA_900660155.1. NCBI lineage: Eukaryota > Metazoa > Xenacoelomorpha > Acoela > Hofsteniidae > Hofstenia > Hofstenia miamia. Next base: position 176,706 of record CABFPE010000893.1, on the reverse strand, counting down.
ATTTAAGCATTATTCTAATTGCAATACAGTAGTCAAATGAAAAAATAAAATTTTCTGAACCTTTAGATTTTCAAAGGATTTTCTTCCAAACTAAATAAAATATTCCCTACTTATTAAACATAACCAGGAACAATTTTTGGAATTTTACAGGCCTTTCTTGAAATTTCGAAGCGGCTGCAGGCCGGTAAATTGCCGGTAGCTGGTTCCATCTCTGGGTCAAACATATTCAATAATAGATCAATTCTGAAAATTGGTCGTTGGATCATATTGCTTTGTAAATTTTTAGGTTAGGTTGGGTTGCGTCAAATTATCAAAAGGTATAAAAGCATATATAAATAAATGTAGTTAGGCTCAATGTTTGAAAATAATACAGGTCATGATTGGGTTATCGAAATTCGTTGAGCAGGCACACTTGCAGGGGCGTTATATTTTTACTTGGTATATCTTAAGTTTTGTACCATTTCTCTATTTTTACTACTTAATACATTCTATATGTATTTCCTTTCAAATCTGTTTACATAAATTGAATTGAATTTTTTGTTGGGTCATATTTCGAACTTCGGTCACATTTTGACACAACTTTGGGATGATTTGGGTGTAAATTTAATACTTGAATTTTGGCTTTGATTTGGTGGGCTAATATATTTTGACAACAAGGCGAATGCACCCCTTCGATAGGCAAGATGATGCTGAATTGACTACACTACAGTGTTGTACAATCCTATTTCAAGGAAAAATCCAAGCTTTTTTTATTAAAATTACTAATAATATTTTCAGAAGAATTCAATAAATTTTAAAAAATTGGATTTGTTTTTGCTGTGTCTCCTATAGGATCTCACATCTATCGAGTAACATTTATAAACTTATCGGTTAAAACAAGAGCATAAGCAAGGGCCGATCTGGCAGTACTAAAATTTTAAAAATCGACTATAGAAAATTTGTATGGAACAAAATTCTCACATTATTATAAGAACAGTGTTTGGCGAATGAGTATTTTAATTAAATCACTCGATTGAATTTTTCACTAAAACCAAGTAACGTCAGCACCATCATTTTATATCATAAGTATGAAAGCAACTGTACAACTACAATTCTTAATATTACTTGGCTGAAAAATTATTTTATTCTTGAAGCAGAATGAAGTCAAAGCAACGTTCACCTATTTAGCGGATGTTTCACAATGGACTTTTGCACTAGAGCAAAACACTTAAGTTAAATGCACTCTGTGTAGCATCTATTCCCCGCGAGATAATTGCAAAATAATTACTCTCGGAGCATGAGTTCATCGTGTACCATGCCAAGGAGCACTTAACATGGTTCATTTGCCCCTGGACAAAGCCCATAGTGTGACATTCGCTTTTCGCAGCGATCAGCAAGCAGAATTTTTAATTTAGGCTCATTGCAATGATAAAAAATTAGCAGAATTAAATGTAATTGAAGTTAAGAATGACATATTCGATTTGCTTTAACTATGGGACTGTATCTTATTTTTCTCTTTATCTCAAAGTATTTCCTAATGATCCTGTAAGAGACTTTAATTTGCAAAGGCTTAGAAAGCTTTGTGTATTACAAATATAAAAAATTATGCTTAGTCTACATGTGAAAAATATTAGACTATTATTTAACCCTCAGATGACAATCGGGGTCCATTGAACCACACAATCAATTCTTAATTTTCTTTCCAATTAACAAATATAAGGAATTTAGACAAGTTCATTGAAAAATTTTAATTTTAATATATAGTTTTAAGAGGTTTTCTCAAATTTTAAAAATTGAAAGAAATAGTTTGTTGAATTTTTTAGTAGTCATTTGAGGGATAAAAATATGACAAATTTCACGTAGTAACAAAATTGTTCATTCAATTAACAACGAAAGGGTAATGGCTCAATCTTTACTTACTGGTAATAAGAAACAATTAATTTGAGTGGAAGGTGAACTTTATTTTTTCATTCAAAATAGAAGTTTATCATAAAAAAATAAAATACAAAAAGTAAAATACAGTTTGCAAGCTTTCATATTATTTTGAAGAATAATTAAAATATCAGAAACATCCTCATTTATTTACCAAATGTTGATATTTAACAAGATTAATATGATATTTCAAGAAATATCATGATATTGCTCATCCTTGTTTCTAAATAATACTAAGGATTATTCTTCTGGGTTTTATGATTGCTTATTATTATTAGTATTAACGGACAATAACTCACATCTGACCGAATTGATGAATTTTATAAGACATTAATGTTAGGTAATAAACTCACCTCACTCAATGGTCATATTGAATTAATTCTTGACTGCCTCTCAAAGTGAACTTTTTCATATTGTGGAAAACGACGTGTTGGATACATGAAGTGTGACTACACAAAAACTTATATATCTCTTATATTCTTGTCTGTTATATTCAGATAAATTTAGTTAATACCAAAGTGGAAATCGGGAAACGAAAAATTGCTTTTTGCATTCAGGATTATCCTAAATCCGTGGTAAACTATATATAGATAGGTTAGAAATTTAGTAAGCTTATACTTACATAGCATTATAGTAAGCCACTTTGTTTCGGTCAAAAAGAAATTACACTCTTGCCATAATGTAAAATATTTCACCCACCAAGCTCAAAATTGGAAAATAGTTAAAAAAGTTAAATTTATCAAAGTTTTGAATTCAATTTTTTTAATAAAGTAAATACAACAATTCTCAGAATATGTAAAAGCTAAAATTAATTACTATTTTTCCCTTGACAAACTTCATTTTAGACTTCTACTTTTTGAAGTATGATAACAGTTAATCTTTGTATACATTTGATTCCATGTTCAACACATATGAAGCTTCTTTGAGTTTTAAATGTGCTCCTTATTTATCCAGTAACTTAGAAATAACCTATACAGGTTCTTTGAGTGCTTGGAATGTTGAGAACTCAAACTCAAAGAGAGAAATCATCAAAATATGACCTCGAACTTGATGGAATATCCATTCAAAAACATTGTAAAAATTAAAATTATTATAAATTTCAATTTCTTTACCAACCACAAATAGCTATGTTTTAGCTTAGAATTATTGTAAATAAATGTTTTTTTACCCTCGAAATTAAAAAAACTCGTTCAAACTCGGATTTTCGTTAAGAACATTACTTGAACTCGAACTCAAAACGTAAAATCTCGAACTCAGTCTGAGTAACTCAAACTCGACTCGAAAACCCTGAACCTACATTCTTTTCCAAATGATTGTTAAAATATAGATCATAAACTGTTGAAATTTGTTACAGTTCATAAAATTGTACTGAAATAATATGAGTAGAATGTTTGATAACATAGCATAGGCAGCATTGGAATTGTAAAAAGCCAATTGTAATAAAAAATAATATATTATATATACACACATCTATTGATAAATTACCTAAGAGTATTAACGTACATGCAATGAAAATCCTGACATTTTTTTTTCAAAACCTTCAAATTTTCTTTACTAATGAGCAAAATCTAACATAAGCTATATGTTTTTCTGTAGATGAACTACTTATGAACTACTTATGCATTGTTGAATTGCTCATTTCACAAACTCATTTTAATGGTTCTGCAAGTGCATCGTGAAATGCTGAACACCTAAAGAATGTGAATGATTTTCGCAAACAAGTGGTGCTTCAAATGTTGGAGACATTTTTAGCTTAGAAATATGGCATTTATATGTATTTTATAAAAATCATCACGGATCTTAAGAAATTCCTAGATAGCTTGAAGAAAAAAAATTGATTTAAAGAGTTACTTGAAAGCAATACACGAAATAGAAAACGTCAACTAATTCAACTTAGAAAATATAAACCATAGTTTATGTTATTGACAATAAATAACAATTTTTCCAACAAAATTCTAAATTATTCAATTAATCATTGAATAAAAACTGACAACAAGCATCATGAGAATTTAAATTGCAGTTGAGATTAAATTAATTTGGCCTAAGCTGATTGTAGTATCACAACAATTTGATGATTAATTATTAATTTCTGTTTAGCCTTTGAACTCTTTTTGAATATTTGAGCCTCTGGATATTAAGCTTTATGTATTTGTGTAGTGCCCATTACTTTTGGTTTGATTTAAGCTTGTGATATTAATAATTACTCAAATTGTAATTATGACACAAATATATATATATATATATATATATATATATATATATATATATTGACCAATTGAAGGAAGTACAGGAAAATTGAAAGATGTGAATGGCAGGTAGACTTTGAGAATTTGATATAAATTGAAATCTAACAAAATTGTGAGGATCATTAACCTTCATGCCCAAGTATTAATCACACTTGTTTTTGAATTATTGGTGGCAGTGTTGAAAAGGAGTCAGAAATGGAAGTGTACAATTGTTGTTACCTAAATTACATCAGTAGTAGTTGTATAAGTAATTAAATCAAGTACTAAAGTGTTATCATTTGAGGTCGTTTGCAAGCAGTAGGTTCCTAAATAGTAGGTCAATATAAGTAATTAGTGATCTCCTGCTTAAACAGGATATATTACATGGTGACCCTGACGTGATCCTGAGAGTTCTTTATGTTTAGATAGGGCAGGGTTAGGTGTTGCCCTCTTTTCAAAGACCAACCATGAGCTTTATTGTTTTGTTAGAGAGCATTTTTCTGCAGTATCCAACATTGGGAGATGTGACTCCAGTTGCAATAAAACATGTATATGTACAGGAAAGTGTCAGGAGACCAATTCATTTTTTTTATTAACCTCACTTGTTTTGTCAAAGGCTAACAGTTGAAATTGTTCCATTTTTAAGAGTTTATTTTTTGTGTTGTCTAGTTGTTATAGCTTGCAATTTTTATCCAGTCCATCTATGTATACCATTGTTCCATTGTTAGTTGTCTGAACTATTTTACCTATTTTAGCTTGTTGGATTTTGTATCATCAACAATTGTTGTTACCATCATTACTCTTGAAGAAGTTCATGTCCTTCTTATCTTTCAAGATGAGCAATGTGTTTTCTGGCATTGATTTCATCTGTTCCTAAACTTGTGCAATTCATGGAAACCATAATGGTAAACCTGAGTATTGTGAGTACCCCAAAAGTATCTTGAGCCAATGAAATTGAAATTGACCTTAAAACTTTGAATATACTGCTGCACACAAACACCTGTTCTCAAGTTAGAGTTGGATGTCAATCACATACTGGTTAGTCATCTGTTTCTCAAACTGCTCACCATATTGACTCTGAGTCTGCCACTGTGGAAGTTGTCAAACTTACTAAAAAATTGGTAAAACACAAACAAGAGCTCAGAAAGCCTCAATTAAATATCTTGCTCGTGCTAAGGCTAGCCAAGAGGATCAAATACAGTGCTTGAGGCAATCAATACACAGTCATCAAGAAGCCAATGTTTCTTGTTAATCTAAACCTGACCATTAGGTTATGCACTGGAGAGAGCAGACCTAAAATCCCAGAATTGAGTTTCAATGGTTTATGGCTAAGTGTGAAAAACACCTGGTAAGAGTACATGCTATTGAGTCTGATATATTGAGCACTAAATTTGAACTAACTGATGAGCATGAGAAAATTGAATTAGAGAGAATTTTTTTAAAATATGAAATCCAAAGACAAAGCTCTACCAATACAAGTAAGAACAGTGTCCTGCCAACCATCAAGCAAGACTGATATTCAAGTGCAAAGTCATCCCATTAAGATTAGCTTAAAAATAGTAACACCCTAAAAGGCTACCTCCAGTTCATTGTCTGCTGCAGAGGCAGACAGCTGTGAATATGTGGAACACAAACAACATCACTAATAATGATATAGATAAAGCCCTTAAGCAAATACAAGAAAACTTGATAAAAAGTTACCAGAGATAATTAATAAAACCATTGCCAATAAATCATTATCCAGTGTTGTCACCTAAAGAGGATGCAGTCCCTGTGCCTATTGAACATATACCAAAGTGGCCTAATCCCTGTGTGTGGTTGAATAAAGAGAAATTATGGACACAACTAATACTAATAATATAATAAATTCATTAAATGTAAACACATGGTTATTATCCTTTGATTAATTGTATAATTTTTATATAGTGCAGTTTTGATATTAGTTATATTGGCAAAACAATTTGACAAAAAATCAAAAGATGATCTTGCATGCACTAATTTATGCTGATGTTGCATAATATCAGTAGATGAAGAAAAAGCAGGAAAACTTTCAACAACATTAATGAACAGGTACTTGTTGATTGTTTAATTGTTTACAAGAATTTGATATAAATATGCAGTAATAGATGTGATTGTGATGAACAAATTTTACTGGATTTACTTTGTTATTTTAGTCAGGTTTATTTAATTATATTAATGGAAAGCCAAATGTTTGAGCATGAGAGTAGTCTGCAGGTGGTCCCCAAATCCAGCTAAAGGTATTTTGGAGCAGCTGCATGATCTAGCCTTTCAAAAGTGTGGTGGAGAGGGTAGCCAGGGCTTCATACATGCTCTTAAGTTAGGTTTACAAATAGGGGTTTTTATCTGTTCTAGCTTTCCTTTTGATTGATTCACTAATAATAAATGTTGTTAGTAATTCACTATAGGCTAACCCTTTTTAGATCCAAATTCTTACATTTCAATAAGAAGGTTTATTATACATACAAAGTGCCTCACAGCCCTGATCTTTGCCAGTTGGCATATTTGTTTGTATTAGTAACTTATCTGATTGTATATTGATTGTTACTCAACTATCAACCTATGTACAATTCCTACTTTCTGCTGATGTCAGTGATTGCTCACATGTACAGAGGGTCTTCATGTATGATTATTAATATAGGGATATTACATGTAGGGAATTATAACAAGCAAATGCATCAAGGTTGCATAATCATTCTCTATTTACTCAATGCTAATAACAAGGGCAATCAATGCACTAAATTAATAGGTTACAAATCACACATTGTCACTGAGAACACTATCCAAATGCTTTGAGGTCTGTTGGTGATTTCTTTGGTTTCCAAGAAGCCTAGAGTGGTTACCCACTAGGAACTTTCTTTCTCTTGCACTGATCTGCGTCAGGTGTTGACCCTCTACCATCACTGACTCCCATCCTAAATAGATTGATTGTGAAAGATTAACTGGAACCAGACTGCTGGCATAATATTAATACAACTATAAAGGGAGTGATTATGGAATCCCTCACACCCTTTGTATGAAAGAAAAAGGAAATTTGTCTAAGCAATTATACCTATTTCACTCAAAATATGGGTTGACAAGATTCTACACCAGCTACCCAGAATCTAAGTGAGTCATTAGAGAAGGCTGTGAAAGTGCCCATTTGTATTGCTCACTCAATGCTTTGTGAGAGGCTGCTACCAGATGTTTTGACAGCTAGGATAAATGTAGCCTAATACACTGGGAAAGTAAATGAGAACATCAAACTCTTAATGAGTGGCTTTGTCTGTTTTAACTAGCATTAGGGCAGTTGATGATCCATCAAGGAGCTGTGTTTGCTCACTTGCCAACTTACTTAACCAGTGATGCATACAGCCAATACCTTACTATTGATTGAAAAACAAAGCTTGATTACATTGACCTTATAGGAAACTTAAAATATTATTATAATGTGCCTCACAATAGGCACCAATATAAAATCTTGTTATGAGAGGGAAAATTTAATAAGTCTGAGAACATCACCACCTGCATAACCCAAGTTGAAAGATTGTACCATTTGAGCAGATTCTCTGAGTTCTTGAACCATGACTTGTTTTTTTTGATATTTTACAATTTTTTTCCTGCCTATTGACAGAATGATTCAAGTTGAAGTGTGACCAAGAGGATATGGCTTGGGAGCTGATAGCTAATGCAGTCAGTTTTAATCTTGCAGTTGTTAATACTGTACACATTGATGAGGATATCTATATGTCTCAGTCATTTAATTATAGAGAAATAATAGACCACTCAACACCTTTGCCAAAATATATGAAGAAGAGTGAGTCCACTTGCAGTAATGCTTAGTACCTCTAGTTCTAAGTCTAGGTCTAAGCCTGCCACTGATATGAAAGCCATCCACTGTGGAAAGTGTTGATTAAAGGGACATTACAGGAAATATTACAAAAAAGATCTTAATGATTGATGATGGGGAAGGCTACCTTATAGATAGTGAAAGTGAAGTCTCTCCAGGTCAAACAAAGGTACTGACTCTGATAAAACAAGCACCTGAGGCTGTACTGATACTGACTCAAATGCAATATAAAAATGTGATCCCAGTAATAATAAGTGGAATTATTATTCATGCTATGATAGGCATGGGAGCATCAGTCTCAATCATAGATGATTCATGTTGTAGCATCTTGGGTTTGAACAAAACAGAAAAATAATAACTAATATGTGGTTAATAGATGTGCAAATATGTAGCCATCAAAGGAAAAATCAAGAGATTCCAGCTTTAAGTGGAAGACAAAGAGTTTTCACATGATTTTGTCATTGTAGACACATTAAGCAATTGCTTACCTTATGATGTTAACCTATTGGCATATGGTGGAGGTTCAATGCAATGAATTTATGGAAAGGGATATACTGATCCAGAACTAATTACTTATTTAAAAGTTAACCTATGTTAGCCTTAATGAAACAATTACTATTTAGGTAATCTTCACTGCAGCCAATAAGTGGGTATCTGCCCAATGCTAATCCATTCACCAGCAATTCATCAATTTGATTCCAAATTGGCACTATCTCAGCTCAGGGATCTAGATTATGTGTTCCCTAATTTAATGTGCTACTAATGACAGTAATAATACAATTCAACTTAATGTTTATTTGATTAAACTGTTCTAGTAACCTTTGTAACCTTTGTATGTGTTTTACAAGTAAGGAAGTAACTAACAACACTGCTGCTTACAAGTAAGTAAATAGAAAGATAACATAGCAACTTATTAAGTGACAATTGATTAATAAATGATATGATCTCTTATTGGTCAATTATAGTCAACAATTTGGATCTAAGAAAAATTAATAAGTTTAATTCCTACAGCTAGCTATGCAGCCTTTTGAGAGTTTGTTACTACATGCAAACCAAATTCAATTGAGAGCTAGCTAAGCATGAATTCGAAAAAAACACGATTCATAAATGTAACCTAAATGCAGTTTGTGATCAGGAGCTACAACCCATAATTGTTTTCACCATGGTATAAAAAATAAACATCTCTGTTAGTATATCTTTCTTTTTATTGAATTTGGTATATTATTTTCATTTTTTTTGTAATTTCAATAACATGAAGGATTATGCTACAATATGTACAGTATCTGAGGGTAGTACAACATACCATCATTATTTATAATTCCAATTGATCTATCACTCTGAAAAAAGGGACAAGTAATGAAAACTGCTACTTCTATAGTACTGAGCTAGACCAGCCATAATGAGTGTCTGTTAACTGAAATTAATCAAAGGAACACCAAACAAGTAGAAGGAATGCCAACAAATCTTAATGAGACCATGAATAGGCATTTATATCCATGTCATCTAGAAGGTTTGAAGAGTGCTTACATGAGAACCAACAAATATTCAACAATGGATTTGTAAGCAAAAAGAAACTAGGGAAATGCATATTATTGAGAATTTTTCTGGTCTAGATCTGTGTAAAGTCTATTGGCAAGTTATAATGAATCCACAAGCCATTGAAAAAAAGGCATTCATTACATGTCATGGCCTTTTAAGTGGCATTACATGCCTTCAGATTGTGTAATGCCCCAGCCACATTTCAACATTACATAATGAAAATGTTGAGACATGGGAAAATTGTTTGGAGTTGGTTGCGACTGCATACACATGATTGAAGAACATCTGGATAAACTATTGAGAACCCTATGTTTTCATATATGAAGCAGGATTATAAATTAATGGTGACAACTGTACATAGCTTAAAACTGAGGTATCACTTTGGAAAGAGTCATTCACTAAAGACCTCATAGATAAAATTAAAGCAATGAGAACCAAAACAATATGCAGCAGATTATGAGATTTTGAAATAACTATGGAATTTCATCCTGAATCTTGCAGGAAATACAAAACTTACATTGAAACTATTAAGAAGGAACACCATGTTTGAATGTACCACAAACAATGAGAATGAATTAAATGTAACAAAAGAAGACCTAAAGAAAGTGCCATTACCAAATACGCCAAATTACAATCTACTGCCTGTTGTTTACTGTGACACCAATACTGTAGCAATGGGTGTGACCATCAGCCATATTGATAATTGTAAAGAATAACTGATACATTTTTTCAGCTGCAAACTACACCAAAGTGAGTTTAATTACAGTTCAATAAAATTAGAGATATTGGCTCATGTCTAAAAATTTTTTGATATTTTTTGCTAGGAAGGCACTTTACAACAAGAACAGACAACAATGGTCTAGAGTGGCTTCAGAAGTTCACGGGAGATTGAAGCAATATAGTGTCTTGATGAATAGAGTATTTAACTGACTATAATTTTGTGATCACTCATTGAAAAGGAACTCTCAATCCAAATGCTGACTTATGGATGGCATTACCTGTGTGTGAAAGAGATTTGAGTAAAGCTGAGGAAGAAGCCAAAAAGTTTGAATTTTTGCCAACCAAATTAATTCAGACCAACTAGTTAGAGCTATATTAAAAATTATCATAAAGGAAAAAAATTTCTGAAGAAGACATCATCCAACATCAGGAAAGAGACCCAGTATGGAAAGAAATATTGAAAAGATGTAGGGACCAACAGCACCATTGAGTAAATTGTTACTTAAGTATTACTGGAAATATAAATTTAAATTAACAAAAAAACAGGTTATTGTCTGCTGCTAGTCACAATAATAGACTTGCTGTGCCTTAGTACAAGTTTGATTATAAAGGTGCATGAAAGTGGACATTTTGTAGTCACTCAGACAAAGAACATGTTTAATAACAGGTATGTGAGTACAAGTGTCTTAAGAACAGTAGAAGATGTCATTGATAAATGACCTACTTTCGAAAGATTCTGCCCATACGTCCCCCTTCCAGCTCATATATATATA
>CABFPE010000893.1:101448-112612 GCA_900660155.1 Hofstenia miamia | reverse complement strand
AGCTGTTATTATATATATATATATATATATATATATATATTTAATGTACAGCTGAATGCGCGCATAATTTTACATTGCCAATAACACCTTCGCAAGATTTAATTGGGAAATAACTTTTTGGCCTCTCTTTAGTACGGTCTCGGGCTGAAATAAAAGCAAGGCTTCCAATAAAAATGCATTCTTAGTTTCTTAAAAATAGGATTTAATATATGCAAGCACAAGTAAAATAATTAAACAAAAGGGTATTAAAAAATTGTAAATGCTAGACAGTATTTTGATTTAGCATTGTATGAAAGAACAGTATTTGATTTACGTGCAAATTATAAAACAACTTAAGTTAGCATGTTAACTACAGCTCAACACTGTACATTAGGCTATCAATCGGGGCTTCTGGGGTGCTTTCTCAGGAGCTCAAATATATATTGGACTTAGTTGGTATTGTTTTTTATTTATATCTATAGATAATTGTGATTGGTAGTTAATTCTAATGGATTTAACTCATCTAGAAAAACAAGGTTGCGCTGTTGACTAGTTAATCAATGTAGTTTATGTGAGGTGCGAATTTGTTTTGAAATTATTTGTCATTGGTTTTCTGCTTAATATTAACATGCTTAAGGATATCCAAGCTTTTTGTTTATTTGCATTATTTCAGAACAGCTTTATAAAATTTGTTTTGCTTTAATATTGAAAGACTTCATTATCCTTACAATAAGTAAATTTTTGCCTTTCAAATTTCCTAACTACTAAATAAACTACAAGCACAATTTGACCCATATTTCTCGACAATATAGTGTCCTGAAAATGTAAGAAAAAATATTTCTATAGAAAAATCCCAACAGCAATCCAACAACTGAGTAGATATAATTAAGTAATTTTTCAGTTCGATTTTTGGATGATTACCGTTGAATCTTAGAATTCTGCATGATTCTATTTACATGGAGAAAATAATTTTGATTGGGGAAGTCCCTTTATATTAGTGTTTAATTGGAAAAAGAATATGCCGATAGAAGAACTAATGCTGGCAAAGACATCATTTTGGGATTCAATCCAATAATCAAGCCAAGTTTTGCAGTCCTCCTCCGATTGTTTGACCGTAGTATATAATTTGCATTTATAAAGGATAGAATAAGTTTTTAAAAGACAATTATACAAATAGCACTCTATAAATTTTCTTTCTTAAAAATGGTTATTTTGAATAATCAGAGGTACCACAAAATGACTAAATGATGTATCAAAATATAATGTTATTTTTTGATATTATTAGCACAGTTATGCATATTTACAAAACCTAGCTAAATACTAGGATTTAACTGAGGTTTATGAGATAAATTATTTTAACGTTGTCCAAAGCTGCAATTTGAAACATTAATGATTAGTATCGTAAGTAACACAATACAGGTTATTCTTAGCAGAACCGAATTTTTATAAATTCGTATTGCAAATGCAGAAATTAGAAATGTCTAAAATTAGTTCTGCTGCAAAGACATTTGAAAAAGTCTGCACACTACTTACACTTGAAGATCATCTCGGGAAATTACAACCCAGCCAGGTGACTAATCACCTAAAGTAATACTAAATTATATAAAATTCCTGGTTTATTAGAAAGGATATTTGAGCTCATTACCCAATGTAAGTATGTGCGAAAGGTTTTAGTAAAGTATTTTTTCAAACTTAGACTATTTAAAATTTGCTATAATAGAATCTTGAACTTTTCAGAGAAGTCTTCAGAATTCCCATTCAAAATGAAGTTTAGCATTGCTTAAAAGCATTTAGAAAGTCGAAATTTTAGTTTTAGAATTAATGTTTTTTAACATCAATTCGTTAAATTACATAGAATAATAGATTTATAGACTACAAATATAATCTTAAAAAAAATAATTTTTTCTCAACCGCTAATCAAAATAACTGCTAGAATTGGTATACAAACTAATATTTTTATGGGACTAAATGACAAACGTAACCTAATAATATACCTTCTTGCGAAATGGTACTGCTAGGGAGTTTGTTTTATGTTAATATTCTTTGTTGTTTTGCCCTGATAGGAAAATAGTAAATCAATTAGCGTGTTTACAAGTAACCATCCAAAAAATCAGTTTTGCTCGTGTTTTCCCTCATATGAGTGTATTTTTCAGCGGCATTGAAACAAATTCAAGGTTCAGGGTAGTAGTCAGCAGGAAAGGCCAATGAAAAAGTTGTGAAGATTCTTACCAAAAGCTATGGTTTGGGGCGCACTGTCATATTTGGGATTATAGTTAAAAATTATTCACGAAGGAACAATTAACAGTTATATATATGGTGACATTCTGTTGGAGTTTGTTGTTTATGTAAACGCGTTAACCCCAATTGCTGGATATTAGAGCAAAATGACGCAACCCCTCACACCTCGCATGAAGCAAAAATTTCATGTCTGAAATCGATATTCAAATTATGCAATGGCCACAAATTCTCCAGATATCAATCATGTGGAATGCGTGTGAATTAAGCTAAAAATTCGTATAAACTTTAAACATGTGTTTTATGCCCATTAATCTCGCTATTACTCCTCCTTTATGTTCGTAAATATGCTCATCTGTTTGTCTGTGAATAAAATTGTGCTGAGTCTCACTTTTTGCAACAAAGTATATAGTTTTCCAACATTCTCAAATAATTCTACAATTGTAATCTTAATAAAAACTTTGCATATCAGCTATTCGTAAGGCAGCTACTAGATCTTTGATTGCCTAATGATAGCAAAACGATCATGTACATTGATTCAATTTGTAATGAAACAGTTATCATTTTAAGAATGGAAAATTATTTGTATCCCTTGATAATTTGACAAATGTTTGTGTTTTTTTGTTTATTTTCATGAAGATAAAGATTGTACATATTCCTGTCAATTCATTTTATGGCTAAGCCTTTGTACAGAGAATATGAATTTGTAATAGAACTTTAAAATAATTAAGTAAGTAAAAAATAATTAGTACATGTTGATTTAATGTGCACTTATTAAGGGCTTAGAGGTATTTAATTTACACTTAATTTATTTGTTAATTTTGAAAACTCGACAATTTTGTCACTTCCTGTTTTCTGCAAAATTTTATTAATTCCAATTATTCATGATGACTAAATATTTTTATAAAAATACATGTTTTCCGAAACATGCCACCCCAAAAGCAAATCTATGAATTGAAGCAGTATGAAGCAAATAGATTTAATTTGATTCATGATCACGCTTGCAATCTGATTTTAGTTTCAATGACCCATTGGAAATCCAAAATAATCATCCCAAACTTATATATTTTATTGAAAATGAATCTGAGATCACTGTTTTTAATAATTTCATATTTTAAAATAATTGCGTTATTATCTTAGAACGCACGTCTGTAAAGCACATATAAAGAAATGAACGGGCTTGCAAGACTTTAAATATGCGTTTTAATGTGTAATGTACTTTTAAAGTAACTAACGCACTCGTTTACATGGGTAGTACTTATGAATTTGCAAGTAATCAAACAGTAAGTATCTTAAAATTATAAGTAATTAAGATAAATGCAACACATAAAGCAAAGAAAAAATGCATGATGGATCCCTTAACAAAAAATCTGATTTTTAATTACAAATTTCATGAGAATATTTGATTTTAATTGTAAGCTCAGTGTATATTTTATTTTGCATTGTACAAAACTGCCCCTAACAGTGCTTGGTTTCAAATTGAGTGTCAATCTGAATTGTTTCCTTGTTTATTTGTAAATAATGAATTGAAAAAGAAACAAATTTTTAATTTTTCATAATATTTGACAATATAATTAAGAACTAAAAATGAATTACAACTAGTCGAGGAAATTCTTCAACTATTAAAACTTAACTTCATACTCGTATTTTTCGTAAACATTCAAAAAAATAAATTACTCGAGATGTAGTAAAAGTTAATATTCTCATGTTTTTTAGAGTGTCGAGTACTGAAGACAGCAAAAGATATCAACGATGAAAATTTCCTGCTCAGTTCGTCAGCAATCAAAATGTCACCAAAGGCGCAGAAAGCCATCAACAAGGTTAACATTGAGAAATTGAATGTACGGATACCACAGCAAGCCATGCAATGGATTGAAATGCGTGACGATAGATATCTGATTCAGACAACAATAGAGTGGGAAGAGAAAGACAAAATCACTGAATGTTACTATGAACCATGAAATGAATCATTGGTCCAAATTGGTGATGAAGTACATCTACACAGAGGCTTTCACAGAAAAAGAGCTTAATGAACTAGTGAAACCTGAAAACCAAATTGCAATCAATGTAGAATGTATTACAACGAAACATTTGATTAAGCAAGAGGACATCCAGAAGCTAAGCAAATCTGGTCTAACTGTGAAATTCTGGGAAGGAGCAGCATCAAAAAAGTGTAATTACCCAGCAACAATTGGCATAGTAAAGGCTGGTGCAACATGAAGAACAGACAAGGCACGGGAACAGGCAACTAAATCACAACTGCCGATATGCAACCACCCTCGTCACCAGCAACAAAGATACCAATGATTATGCCTAAGTGTAAGATTAAAGACAAGCAGCTGATCAAACTACTGATTAATGAAGGAAAGTCTTACACAGAAGACCTGGAAAGCACTGAACAAATAATGCAAGATCCCATGTACATCAAAAAGTTAGCAATTGAAGGAGATAACTCAGAAAGAATATTTATTGAGGACAAATCAGCCTTATTCAAGGAGGGGAGATCCATAAATGAACAAATTGATGTTACAAAACAAGCTGCAGATGAGATCACAATGTGGACACTAATATTGCATGCAGAGATCAATGACATAGTATGGCTACATGTCTGGAAGAACAAATACAAATACTACGACATCATAAAGAGGATAGAAATTATTATGATAATGAGGGCAAATGTCAATGACTCTTTACAGATTATGGATACTGACGTCAGAAATAATATGAGATTCTTCGTCAAGGAGGTGGCCAACCCCACTAAATTGGTGAAGGTATTTAAATTCTTTTACCTGGACAGTGAACTGGACACATCACTGGCTCACTCAGCAATGATTGATGCACACATAACTATGATTGTAGCTCTTAAAGGAATCTGGTAGTATAAGAAATATTTGATATCTTTACAGAAAGACTGAACAAGCTATGCAGTACTATCACAGCCAATACAGTGCCCCAAGAAATGAATTCCTAAGATGGAAAAAACTGAAGCAATGGAAATGGAGATCATCCTAAAAGTTACAAAAAAGCGGCAGTATTAGTCAATACAATGGAAGGATGAGCATGTGAGAGACTTGATAGAAGAAGCAAGCTCAAATAAAATAGAAGAAGCTGCTCAAATAAAAGCCAAGCTACAGGGGGCATGTGACAGAATGCAAATGTAAAGGCATTCTTGTTAGCCTCACCAAAGGTAGAAAAGTGTAAATGTAAAGGCACCTATTCTGACCAAAGCAACAGAGGTGCAAAATAATAGAAATTACATTTAGTGCAATTTTATTTGTACAACATTTATTTATGATCAAGGTTTATAAATACAGGTCAAAAGGAATTTCAGCAAAAAATAGCTCAGCAAAAGTCAACTGCTTGGCTTTTGGACGAGGTGAGCCAGAACAGAAATTTAAATTATAATCAATTGTTTGGTTAGGGAAAAATTGTTAGCAAAGACCTGTAAGTGATTTTAGTCTTTTTAAGGTATACCAAAAATGTTATAATGAAAAAATAAATTGTAACACAGGTCATTATCAATAAACTTTTAACAGAGTTCAGTTGTTACTTAATTACATTTAATTAATTGGATTTATTAACGAAAATAATTAGCTAAATTTCTATGTGGCCATGGTGATGGTACTTTGATGATGGAAATTTGTGGTTTCTGACAAGATTGATCTATGACTATATTACTTTGGGTAATTAATTATTACTATGAATAATACATAATGTGGCATTGGTGAGAAATCAGCATACATTCCTACTAATCTATCTTATTGAGGGTTTTGAGTTGATGCATGGATGGACCAATGCTAAAAATAATTAACTAACTCCCCCATATCCCACAAAAGTTAAAATTAATGAGGAGATCATGTTAGGGAAGAATGGCTACACTTGGCAGACCTGATACAGTTAACCATTTAGAAAAGTTGTATAAGACTAGAGCCCTAATTAGATTAAGAAATATGAAGCCCTAATTCTTGGGTGCAATAAGTGGTGAACGTAAATGCTAAGTAAAATACCCTAAGCTCATTGCATTTCTCATCTCATGCAATTTAGGTGAAAGCAATAATAAGGATTTTTATTATGAATGACAAGCAGTACAAAAGCCCTAGCCAAACACCTAACATAGTTAAAGGGAAATGCCAGACAATTTGTCCACTGTCTGGGTGCCCTTTAATGACGCAGTTGGAGAATTAGAAACACATATTTTAATAAAAGAATAAGTCAAAGAAAATAAAAGTAAAACAAATTTACTGAGCATTAACTGAAGAGAAATAAATAAAGAATACGCAGATATATATACAAAAGTTAATCATTATCAGTTAACAAATCATACTGTAGAAAATATAGACAAACAGCTGGCAGGTACAAAATCAATTTCTGCTACAATTTAACCTTGATTCAAAATTAACAGAAATTTAAACTTAAATATAAATAGCACCATTTCATTTCACCAAATTACAGTTGAAATAAATTCATAGGATTGGTATTGAAATTGCAATAACTGAAATAATTAAAGTTCCAGGAATGTTATTATGCCAAATGATTTTAGTTTGTTAGTTCAGATTTAAGCCAACTAAATTTCTTTAGGCTGATGTCCACTCCAAGTTTCTCTATATTATTAGAATCAACTTGCTGTTGATGACGGGTGTTGAAGTGTGTAACAATTCTTGTGTCTCCAACTCAGTGATTGACTGTTGTTGTAGTTCAATGATTTCAATTGGAATTCTTTCTTTGCCATCTTTCTTGTATTTAATCTGAAATGGTATTTTACTGTTGGAAAATTTGGGATAGTGTTGATTATAATAATTATAGAGAATTTCATTTTTAATCACTAATAGACATCATTGTGACTTTTTAAAGTAGGCATTTGTAGAATGAGGAATTTGCTGCTGTAGATGTGTAGTTGATAGAGGTGAGAATTCATTAGCTAACATTACATATTTTGTTTCACTGGTGCCTCCCCACATGCATTTTTGTATGTTGTCAGAAACAATGTGTGCATCTTAAGGTGTAATGGCAAATTTGCAGCTGATAAGAATCCCAATGGGTTTCATGATTGATTATTTGACTGTAGTATTTTTCAAATATTGTGGTGAGCTTTGTATTTTTTGTCAGTGGTGACATTAAAAATGAATTGCGAAATGAAAGCCAATTTTTAGTTTAGCAGAGATAAGAATGATAGCTATTTTGTGAAATTTACTTTTTCTGAACTGTTCTCTCTTACTTTTCAGAAGGGGTAAGGTTAATTTTGAATCCTCAGTAAGATATATAGAAATTAACCATATTGCTGAACATGCATTGACATCAGGAGCATGGGGCTCTTCATAAAGCATTGACTGGAAATTGGTATGATCAGAGACTTCTAGAGAGTGTTGAATCATAGTTAGTAATCATTCTACAGAAAAATTGTATGTCTGTGAAGGAGATGTTATTGAAGTCACTAGCCAGGCATTATCAGTAAGTCTATCAGCTTTAATTTATTCTCAAATGTTGTTGATTTTATTTAGAGTGTTGACCAATTGTGAATAGGAAAAAGAATCATGAACGTTGGTTATAGTATTGGGAGCACATTTTTCTGAAATATGTTCATACATTTGAGCTTGAAGTAATACATTGACAGCTATCTATTTGTCTACCATTAAGCAATAGTATGGGCAGACCTTATGTAGAACAGATCAGTATGTATTAGTGCTACAGTGGAATTACAAAAATCATGCAAACCAAGAACACCAAAATTGTCATGTTTTAAAATAAAGAAATTATCCAAATGAAGTCCCAATTTGTACAATGCAGAACCACAGAATTTGCTGTTATCCAAATCAATTAATATAATAACAAGTCTAATTTTGTGAAACTTTGTGAAGTGGTAGGCTAAAGAGAGTTTTTGCATTCGTTTGGTATCTGATAGTTCTTCTTGTTTAATAAAGTAAATTATTAAAATATTTTCCAATGAGAGATTGATTTGAGATTGTAAAACTAGATTATCTTTAAAAGTAATAAGTTTATGTAAGTTAGTTAATCTAAACTTGTTATTGAAGCAAGTGTGTACCATACTACAAAAGTAGGAGAGATTAAGTTCTTCATTCATAGAGTGATGATAGTAAATTAAAGTAATTTCTTCTGGGCGTTTTTCAGCATCTATCAAGAATGGCATACTTGAACAGCTAATAGAATGGTGAGGTGTATCGAATTGTCTATGAATTTCTACTTTAGTTTCCAGAGAAATATTATATTTGATAATGTATCGCGCCTTCAGTGTTGTGATATAATAGGGATGTAAAGATTCAGATCCAACAATAGTAACTAAAGATCATTGTTTTTTCAAACATTCTTTAGATTGCAAAACAGATTGCTGACTAAAGATCAATGATTTTCTTCTGCTCAATGTTGCATAGATTGATCTCTTCATTCTCATGGGCACTAAATAAATAATTTAGTGACTTGCTCCAATTTTTGAAGTTGTTAGTGTTTACAGTGCTCACCCTATGGAGAGGCAGGGTATGTAGTGGTTTTAAAACAACTTTTGGATATGTTGCAGAATTATCAACTTGTGACTCAGGAATAATGGCTAGCTCAGACATATCAAGGTATGTGTCATCATTGTAATGATTTTAAAGTCTTTGTTTTGTCAAGTATAGTGTTTTCTATATCTTTAATTGTCCGTTTTAATGATTGGAAATTACGTGTTTTTCCATTTCCTAGAATATAATTATTATGTTTCAGGAATTTGGTAATTGTATGAGGACCAGTCCAGTGAGTGGCTAGTTTACAAGTTTGCTTATCATCTGATGTTTGGATAGGTGAAAAAGATTACACTTTGTTGCCCACTTTATGAGGTGCACCATAAAGATTTTTGTTGTAATTACCTCTTTGTTGAACTGTGTTTTCTTCATGTATATTTTGTAGTTCCTGTAGTAAATTTTTGATGTAGTTGTTTGTAGCTATTGAATTATATTTTTATATGGCATAGTTAAAGGTGTTGCTGCCTCGAGGCCAAAGATGGCTTTGAAAGGTGTTATACCTATTGTAGCATGAATGGAGGTATTATAAAAATACTCAATGTAATGACGTATGGATCGCCATTTTTTACCATGAATATGTGTAGTCGCAGTGCAAATGAGTTTAATTAATGTTTTGTTTAAACACTCACCAGTGCCATTACTTTGCAGGTATAAGTAGCCACATGTTCATGAAGAATTTTAAGTTGATGCAATAATTCCTGTGGCAATGAACTTTCAAATTGTGTGCTATGATCTGTAACAATTGTAGTCATTGGACCTAAATGTAATATCCAATTGTGTATAATTGTTGATGCAATTGTTTCCGTTGTTTGGTCAATAATAGGTATCATGTGGGTGTATTTGGTGAAGTTGTCAACCATTACGAGGATAGCCATCATCATCGTTTGATAGTTGTTCAATATCAACGTGTACTATTTCATTTGGTGCAGATTATGTAATTGTTTGTAACTCACTGTGTTTTAAAGAAAAGTGCACAGTATTAGTAATAAAACATGTTTTACATTTATTTACTACGTCATATACTATTGATCAAAGGCCACGGCAACAGTGTGTTAAATATGATCTTGGTTTGGATGACACTAATGTGGCCAAGCTTATGGAATTTCTATGTTATCGCTCTCTTGTAATATTCAGGAAGCGCTATGAGATTGTGGTGTTTATCAGTTACAAAGAGAAGCCTGTTTGTTGTAAATCGTCAATTGTGTGAATTAAAATATTTAGACAATGTTTTATTTAATTGTGTATTAGGTTGTTTTATTTTGTTAATTATTTGTATTAATTGCATAACTATGATGAAGTTGAAATTTCTTAAGAATTCAATTGTAGCTGCTAAAGAAACTAAGATCGAAAATAACAATTAAAGTTAGCAGCCAATGTAATGAAATTAGTTAACTAAGATTTAATAAGTAAATATGATTAATGTGCAAGCAAGTATTTGCACATTGATATATTAATTTGACCAATATCTGAGGAGCTAAAACATGCAAAAGAGTCTACCTGAATTTAAATTTTAAATCAACAGATACTTGTTTTTGATTATACTATAAATAAAAGCAACTCAGTGTAAATTTGATGAGATAAATTCTTTGGAGTTATTTCAATTTCCACTTATTTTGGCAGTTTTATTTAATTGAAATGTCTAGCTAAGCCGTTCATGCTGAGTAGTGTTCAGGATTCCATGACGGGCCAAGTCAGTGTGAAATTCTATCTTTGCATTTTAAAATGAAAAGGACTTTCAAAATAATGTTAAAAATTTTGATATTGTGTGCATGTATAGTCTTAAATCTTCATGATCTCACTCTTTAGCATGTAAAATACAAAGCTTTCTCTTCACATCTAAAGAAAGTAACCTATCCCAAAGCCTTTATATGGTTGTCATGCGTTCTTGATCAATTTTAGCTACACTTTCCTAACTGCCAGAGAGAGAGAGAGAGAGAGAGAGAGAGAATCAGAAGCAAAGGCACTTAATGCAAATACAAACACCGTATTAATCAGTGGTAGCTTGCAACATATACTTTATAACACCCAACCACCCTAATCTTAGGAGTACTGTACTTGATCAACTCTGATATATATATATATATATAGACGTGTCCCGGTCATGTCCGGTACTGTATCAATCGAT
This sequence comes from Hofstenia miamia, assembly GCA_900660155.1. Taxonomy (NCBI): domain Eukaryota; kingdom Metazoa; phylum Xenacoelomorpha; order Acoela; family Hofsteniidae; genus Hofstenia; species Hofstenia miamia. Next base: position 101,761 of record CABFPE010000893.1, on the reverse strand, counting down.
TTCGAAAAATTTTGATATCGTTACCGTAAATCTTATTTAAGGTACCTCAATACGCTAAAATTAAAAAAAACACAAAATAAACCATCAATTTCTCAAAACCAAAAGTCTATGCTGAAGTTTCGGTATCGTTCAGGATTTTTAAAGTAATGACGCTCCGATACCATACCATTAATTTTACCACATTTTTAATCCGATACGGTTCTGACGGGACCGGAATGGTAATGCAGGCCTCTATATATTTTTTAGACACCCTGTAAATAAATATATATATATATATATGTAATATCTTTTATATTTATTTAATTACTTGGAT
>CABFPE010000893.1:64083-76243 GCA_900660155.1 Hofstenia miamia | reverse complement strand
AAAAGTTAAATATTTCCACTAATCATAATTGCTAATGGCAAATTTGGTTCTGCCATACATACTATATATAAATTCGGTGATCATAGTTTAATTTCTTTAGGTTTGGCATGATAAGGTGAGGTGTCCGACAGAATATCACAATGGTGCGAAATAAGGTTAATGTTAAGCCTTTAATATGCATAAAATGGTGAATTGCGTTGTGGAAGCATTACATATTTTTGGGTCATCAAATTATCCAGTACATTCCGCAGCCAATTCTATATAAATTTACTATGCAGGATGATAGTGCTTCTGGAATCGGGAATTGATTATATATTTCTTCAAGATTTAAGTGAATCTTAAATATTTGGCAATTGATTTTTTAAAATCAATTACGGGTCGGACCCGTAACGGGTTGTAAATATTTTACGGGTTACGAGTCATTAAGTACGGGTTGCGGGTTGATTTACAGGTTGAAACTCAAAACATAAAAATACCAAAAAAATTTTAATTATCATCAAACAAAAAGTCAAATTCTTTTTCTTCATTTAGTTGGGGATTCTTTGCGATGACGGGTACGTCTTGATAAAAAGCAGTGATGTTTTACCTCAAAAACAGCACCTTTTCCAAAATATAATTAGGTAATTTTGTTCGCTGTGCTGAATGTATCATTTTATGCTGACTAAACACACGTTCTACGGCATGTCATAAGTAAAATTAATATTGTGTGTAGAAACAATGAAACACATTGCTGCAAGAGATCAACCTAATTGAAAATATGCAACAGCATCGAATTATGTTAAGTAAATATACAGAGGGAATATAGACTATAAAACAAATGTTAGAGAAAAATAAAATTATTATTTTCAATTCACTGTGTGTATTACTGTAACATTAGTGGTACCGGTAGTCAATCAAAATAAAAGAAACATATTACAATGATGTGATGTTGTAATTTGCATTGTGTTCAGGAAAATATGTGTAAAAATAGAAAATTAACAGGTTATTTGCTCTTTCGTGTTGTGTTATTGTTAAAAATTACTGCGACAATAGTTTGTAAGGTAATGTTACGCCTTGTAACAATACGGATTAAACTTTAACCCGTTACGGGTTCAAATAAGAAATTACGGGTCACGGTTTACGGGTTGGCCCTACGGGTTACGGGTTTCGAGTTAAAAAGTCCTACCTGAGCATATATTTGTTGAAGAATGTAGACCCCGGGGTTGTCTCCCCATTTTTCTCAAAAAACTACAAAGTCTCTACCTTAAAAATACTGGTCTTTCTATCGTATGAGAAATAGAAAAAGCTTTCTTATTTTTTTCAAAAAATGGCTGAATAAGTCCCTAACTATGAACACTAAACTAAAATCCTAGAAAGAACATAGATTCCTACCTATGAGATATTTTCATCCCCAGATGTTTGTCGCTGGCCACCAGCACCTAATAAAGTCATCAAAATTTGGATGTTTCTCAAATACTATATTGTACACAGTCAAAGTGCTCAATGAAACTGGCCCTTTGTATGAATTAAAAAAATCTTTAAACTGGATTAATTTAAACTGCTAAGTATATTTCAGATGTTCTGTAAACCCAATGTATTTGTTAAGGCTTGTGTTAACCACACGACTTAATCGGGCCGACGTTGTCGGGAATTTGTGGAATGTAAACTTGCTCCGGCTTAACTACACGATTTAATCGCCGCCATTAAATCGTGCATTTAAGACGGAAATTTATTCCATTCACCCAACATTTTTGTTGGGTGTTCTAAACACCCAACTTTTATGTTATTCAATGCTTAAAAAATTATTTTTTAATAACTTTAATTATTAAAAAATAATTTTTTAAGCATTGAATAACATTAATTGAAAAATTCTTGAAACATTTTTATTTATTTTCTACACATATTGCAAATTGAGTAGCTCATTGACAAAATGCTTGTATATACAAAATTAAATTTCTTTCGCTTGGTGAATTACATTACAGCGTATTAAAACAAACAATTTAATTCTAAATCCACCACTTGTCGATAATTACCATTGAACTTTAAAAAAACAATAAAATTTTGAGATTAAATTCAATATCAGTTATATATTTTAATGTATACATTTAAGACAGTTAAGACAGAACCATCCGACAGAGTCGAGCCGATAAAATCGTGTAGTTATGATGGAACAAGTTTTGCATTCCACAAATTTCAAACAAAGTCGGGTGACAAAGTTGGAGCTGCGTCTTAACTGCACGATTTAATCGGGCCGATTAAATCGTGTAGTTAAGACAGGCCTTTAGAGGCCCTGTAGAATCATCAAGATACAATCACACTACACCTCAACAGCAATCAAACATCATCCAAACATAATGGCGTGGGTCACCTTAGGCATCATTATTGCTAAGTTGAGCACGTACTGATTTTCTAAAATTATTAATATGCTACCTCCATTTCTAGACCTCTTTTGGTATTCTCCAGAAATTTGAAATTGTAATTACTATGTTACAGAAAAAATTAATGCTAAAGATTGACCAACCACCTATGCAAATTAAAAGTAACTCAGTAAAACTAACAGTCTATGTAGAAATGTTTCAAAAACTAATAGGGTCATGAGGAAATTATTCGCAGCTACTGGTCCTGATATCAGACCCACAATACTCGGGATAGGATCGGTATGAAACGAGAACTAAATTTTCAATTTCAAACTGAGACTGGGAGCAATTTGAATTGATATTTGCTATTATATTTACTTGCTGAACTAAATTATGTCTGTAATATTGTATCTCCATTCAATATTCTGTTTTGTTAATAATGCATAATTTTAGCACACTTAATTTTAGTACAGGGCCACAAATAGATGCATCTATATATGTAAATTTTCACGATCCTAAATTTTAAGTTTTTCAATTTTTTACGAAAAATTTTTTGATTTATCCAGTCAAAATCAAGTTTGGAAACCTGACGGGAGGGGGACATTCCACCATGCCACTGACTGCGAGTAATTTCAATTAATATTTGCTATTATATTTACTTGCTGAACTAAAATATGTCAGTAATACTGTATCTCCATTCAATATTCTATTTTGTTAATAATGCATAATTTTAGCACAAATAGATTATCTATGTATAAATATAAATTAAAACGCCATAGTAGAAAGTTCGATTAGAACTTCAGCAACACCTTTTAAATTCTTATGATAATATGTAAAGAAATTATCGGGATTTAAAACTTAATCAAATTTAGAATGAAAAATATTATGGAAAAATCTAGTTTAAGAGCTTTAGTACCCCCATCAGAAATTTCTAGATCCGCTCCTGCACACAAGTATTGTTATAGTTAAAAATATAAATTCTAGTTAATATATCATTAAGAGGAAACTAAGTTTATTAATTAACAAGAAAGCATTTTTAAAGGTGATAAAATTCTCAAGAAAGCATTTTTAAAGATGATAAAATTCCATGCACAAATATATTAAGCTGATATTTTTATTAAATTTCTCCCCATTAATTTCTTAGAAACTTCAAATTCTCAAACATTGCTATTACAAAAATTCTTCTGATAGTCATATTATTGAATTCAAATTTGAAATATCATTCAATTGATAATCGACACAATAAATTAAAATTTCTTGTACTCCTGTAAACTATTGTAAGATAAATGGCAGAGCTGTTGGAATAATAAAATATTATTTTCGCATTTAATATTAGATAAACATTTAAAGTGCTGTGTGTTTCTACTATTCTGAGTTGTACGTACTGTTATAAATTCCGCCTTATCGCATTTGAAGTTGACAATTTTAAACTTATTTGTTGGATTCAGTATGAAGTACTAACTTCATATTGTAAATTGAAACTTTTTTCTCAGAAAATGGAACAGTTGCAGCTTGGAAAACATCTAATGTATCATTATACATGTATAGCTGCATGGCAGTTCATGTCAACTTCTAAAATATGGTGATAAAATAATTAATGGATGGTTTTGCTGCTTGTATTGGATTTTACAGTTATTTGTAGTGTAAATTATGTGCAAGTGGAGAAATAATTTTTAAATTTCGAATTGACGAACCACATTGACTTTCTGATTGTTAATATCAATACAGGTGTTTCATCTACCCCTCTCAGTAACTGGTGATCTATTGGCTATTAATCTTCTTCCGATTAAAATTTATGATGTTCTAGACAACATCATACTTACTAATTTTGAAGCTTAAACTTTAAATTGCTGCATGCTCGCATTATTTGATTTTAACTAATGGTTGCTTTACAGAATTTATAAAATCGTTGCCATTGTAGAAATTTAATCTTCCAATTTGTTACATTTGTATGAGGAAAAATATAATTTCGGAACAAAACTGTTTTAAACGTCATTTATATCAGCCGTTTGCTTAAATTCAGCAGTCAATTCAACGAATACGTTTAAATTTCGTTTATGTGACAGGCTTTATTTAAATGGCATATTGACAGTTAACCGATTGTTTTAAAACGATTCTTTTACGAGGAACAATTTGAGAAAAAAGTATAAACTTTTTTTTGTAAATCTAAATAAACTAAACATTATTTTCACAGCATGTTTTGCAAAAACTAGAAATTCAAAGACGGACAACCAGTGAAAACATATTTTATAAATACAACGTTGTTTAGTAAATCTCAAAAAACACTCGAAAAGAAGTTTAACCCTTAAACTAGTTGCAGTTCATAACTACGCTAAGTAATAATAGTATAAAAGGTATATTTATGTTTAAATGTCATTTAATAACTTAATGCTAACTGCCGTTTTTTACGCTAGAATTTATGCTTAAGAAACGTCAGACCTTCTATACTAACTAGCTCTATTTTTAGTTTGAACTGTGAGTACAGTGCATCATATTTATATCCAATATTTACAAAGCAATATATACAGACTTGTCAACGAGCCGAATTTTTAAAGCTCGGCTCGACTCATTTAAATGTTGTGTAAGTTCGGCTCGGCTCGGCTCGGCTCGCGACATAAACGCATTTAATACGTGGGGGATACCAGTGTTGAGATATTCGGCAGGAATAGTTAGGTGGAACAAGAATGAACTGAGGGAATTAGACAGGGAGAGCATTCAACCTCAATGGAGATGTAGATAGGCTGTACATATCAAGGCATAAGGGAGGGAAAGGGCTGCTAAGTGTTGAGGAAACTGTAGAAGCAGAAACACTAGGGCTAAGGGAATATGTAGAAAAGCAACGCAGAGGATCCCTACTAGAGGTCACTAAGGAGTTAAAGAAGATAAGAACTGAGAGTGAAGGAAAGAAGATATACCAGAATAGGATGGAATCAGAGAGACAAACAAGGTATAGACAGAAAGCAATGCATGGAGAATACTGGAGGAACACAGAAATGTGTGACAGAGAAGAGAGCAACAAGTGGTTAAAAAAGGCAGGACTGAAGAGAGAAACAGAAGCACTAATAATGGCAGCACAGGAGCAAGCAATACGAACAAACTGGGTGAAGAAGCATATAGACAGAAGAGTAGAAGTAAGTGATAAGTGCAGGCTATGTAAGAAAGAGGCAGAGATACTTGGAGGAGTTGGTAGTACCAAAGTGGGGAAGAGCAGTAGCACAGAAGGCAGCATTGTTAGGAACCGCTAGAGTCCTGAGGAAAGCTCTCAGACTCCCTGGGAACTGGTGAGTTCCCCGAGCTGAGAGGGATACCAGCATGAAGCTATGAGAAGAAATGAAATAATAACGACAATAATATATGTTTCTTATATTCCGCCCATATTTATAAAGCAAATTCTAGTTTGCTATAAAATAACAAAATATTTGTTTAAATATTGAGTTCAGCTAATTGTAGTTCAAATAGTTCTATTTTCAGCAATTTCCTAAAACTTGATAAAATTTTTGCAGTTCTGGTATTTGCACTAAGATTGTTAAAAATATAGGCACCAGTATTTGTAAAGCAAAATATTGATATAAATTTTGCTTTTAATCTTTTTATTATTGTAATTTTTCAGTGGTTTACAGAGTCTTGATAAAAAATTCATACTTTCCACCCACATATTTACGAAATACATTGACAGTTCAATGATTGTTGATATCAATGGCTATTTGTAATAAAAAAATGTCATTACATTGATTTGAATTGATGCTCCAATATAATATCAACAACAGCGCTGTCAAGTATTAATGACACCACAATATACTTACTATTTTGTTAACAATATACTTAATTTAGAAGCTATTTGGCGAAAACTTATAAAACCACTGGTAGTTGGCTTCATTGTTTTTTGGTAAGCATAAAAAATATAATAAATTTCCAATAAACAGAGATGTAAGTATACGAGAAATTTGAAAGAATTGACACATTTTTACTGTTAGTAAAGCATTTGAAGGACATCATTCACTTGAGGTTTGTAAATGTTTGTTCAAAATTTATGAAATTATTGAAAATTTATTGTTGATATAGATTATTCTTCTGCATAATTAACGGAGTCTATTTGCGTAGCAGATCTGTCTCGTCAATTTAAAATGTATGACAAGAAAACAATAAGCCATTTGCACAAAAATGACTTTGAAATATGGTTGTATTGCATTTATTCATTTGTCCGTGTTGGGAGAAAGCTTCTCTCTGGCAACAATTGGCCCATTGGTCCCAATTCTGGCAAAAAGTGCAAATCTTTCATATAATGAAATCGGATTTTTTATGGGGATGAAGGAAATTACAAACTTGCTTTTAGTTTATTTTGTCTGGTCGAAGTTCATAACAAAATCAAACTGTGTTTATGTGACTGCAATTGGAGGATGCTTTTCATTTTTAGTAAATGCATCTTTTTTGCTTTTAAATGTAAACGAAGTATATTCAAGAAAACAGGTATTGTTTGGTTTAGCAGTCCTCATCCGAATAATGCAAGGCTGTGCGCAAGGAATGATATATTCCACAGCAGTTACCTCCTGTCTATATTTTTTTCCAGAAAGGAAACAAGCCTTCATCTTGAGTACGCAATATATTCGTGGATTTGGATTTGCAATTGGTCCAGCTTTGGCGGAATTTATAAATTACAAACTTGGTTATGATTATACTTTTATTGCAATAAGCTCCTTTTTAGGTATTTCTAACATATCATTGCTGATTTTTGTACTGTTAGCTACTTTTACAAGTGAAAATGAATTTGATTATCAACCTAGGTCATCCATTCCTCTGAGTTCAATTTTAGTTAAGCCAGCATTTCTGTTGTATTCCATCACGTTTTCCATTGCAATGGCATTGCAAGCCGTGAGGGATACTGCGTTTGCAATTTTTTTCCAAGGCCATCTGCATTTGTCAAAGTTGACAACCGGGTACTTGTTTTCAGCAACAACTACATCGCTGTTCTTTGGAATATTTATCACTGGTTACATTTGTAATAAAGGATATTCAGGCTATCTTGTACTGGTGTGCAATACATTGTCTTCAATTGCAATAAGTTTGCTTTTTCTAAGTAAATATTGGACAAAACTGTCTGACGAATACGTGCTGGCTTTACCAATGATCCTACAAGGGTTTTCAATAAGTGGTATATACCCATCAGTAATGATACTTCAAAACGTAATACTACAGAAATATGGATATGACGATCATGTTCAAAATACACTAATAGCTAGTAACGCTAATTGCTTATTTAATTCTTTAGGGAAAGCCGTTGCAATGTTAATTTTGTGTGGACCAGTTTTGCAATATTTAAGGTTCTACGACATGTGTGGAATATTCCTCGTCATATACATACTTTTGCTGATATGTAATTCTTATAATTTTGGCTATAACATTTTGTACAGGAAAATTCGCTTATGATTTTCAATATTCCTAATCCATTACATCAATATCTGTCTTGATTATTACCAATCAATCCAACGTTGCTTAAAATGCGCTAGTGATGCGATGACTGCTTAAAGAATTTCGTCTATGCTGCTGCACCATACAGCACATGCTTTCTTGTATTAATTTTTGAGAGTTCTGTTTTTTATTCATATTCATACTTTCTCTGATGATTTTGTCTGAAGTTAAATTATATACGATTTCTAATTTAAATGTCCAATGTTTTAATAAATCAATATTATTTATTAGACTTTTGACACCTCCCTAGTAGTAATTTGTGAAATGATTTAGACTGCTGTGAAAATTTCAAAACTAATCAAATAGCCATTAAACAGATAGAAGCAATTCTTACAAAAAAGCAAGGCGTCATTTTTACTAATTATGCAATTCTTTGTTTTTATCTTCAAATTTGGTATATTATGTGATAAGTAAGATCAAATATTGATTAATTTTTTGCGAGCTAAATTTGTTGCAAAATATATACACAAACAAAATATTATAATATATCATTACAATATAATAACATAAATAATGTTTAGATTCGAATTGTCTAGTATATTTTAGCAGACATTTTAGTAGTAAAAAGTTGCTTATAAACAAAGTATTAATTATCTGTTTGTGATTTTCTAAGAAATATGCCCTAAAAATTGTTTGGATTTTTTGACACATTTTTGGAATACATTTGTTCCCTTTAGAATCTTCTGCTAAATATACATTTTGGCAAAATTCATATTTTGGTTAACATTTTGGCAAAAAGTTGCATTTTTGGTGAGTATTTTGGTGAAAAACTGCCTCGATATATTTACAATCCAGACAAAATACATATTTTGATTTGAAATAGTTGCATTAATTTTATCCAAAATCGTAAAAGCCTCAAATAATTGGTTAGCACTGAATACTAATCAGCCATTGCTTATTGCATAGAAATAAATATTTCGTAGCTATATATGATGAAGATATATAGCTAAAAGTGAAGTTCGTATACCATCTAATACCCAAACATGTTTATAAAAAGATATTCTTTTGGAATGGAAAAATTCATTGATGCTTAAGTACTCAATTGGTGCGATATTTTAAGGTCAACGATTTTTTTGAATGTTCATTGTACTTTATACTACAACTTCTAAAAAATTAGAAACTTGATTTAGAGCATTTTAAAGGTATTTTTCTATTAAGATATTTTAGGAAACATGATATGAATAAACGTCCAAAAATGTAATAACCAGTGCTGCTAAATTTCTACAAGTCAACCACTTTGAAGCATATTTTACTCATTATTTGTAATAATAAATTATGTAATTTCACTATTTTTAATTGAATTTTTACAAACTATTGACGCCAAATAATTCGTAATACAAAAATTCTGCAAAAAATCCAATTTTGTCAAAAAATCCAAAAATTATTCTAGAATATGTATACTTTGCAACATTCCTTATTGTGTAATGCAACTAAAAAATTTTCAAAGTATAGTTTTTATCAAATTCAACTCTGACATAATTAATGGAATTTTTAGGATACAAGTGGGTCATACTATTATAACCGGCTTACTGTCTACAGGTGATTTTCAGTAACCATTTTTTGATGTTGGAGAAATCAGTCTATTGAGCTAAGCATTGATTTTATGCGCACAGAAGTTGTTGATTATATACATAGCAGTATTTTCTTAATATGCGGCATGCAATTAAAAAAAGCTATAAAATTTATTGGCAACGAAGCATCAAATGATATTATAGGTCTGTATTTGTGAACAATAAATAGCTTAACATTGGGTTTAAGGATTTTTTTGTCCATCTCTGATCCAATCCCATCTGGATTTCAAACTCGTCCAATCCCATACATTTTGAAATTTGATCTCACATTGTTTCATATATCAAATGCAATTCCAAAACTTTTTATTGAAAATGAATAATTTTATTGAATGCATCGGTTGTTTACGTACTTCTTTGACAAACCTAATTATAAAATTTCCTTCCTTAAGCAAATTATATGTATATATATATATATATATTATATTATACATATATATTTTTTTGTAAATAAGAAACTGACATTCATCTTCAGTAAGTAATATTTTCGTTGCTAAATTGGAACCCGAGATAGACATGGGGTGTATGCTTACGCCTAAGCTACAGCCAACCTTTTTAATTTTTTTTTGGCCCTTCCATAAAATGAATGCCAAATCTGCCCATTCTTAATTTTTGAAATAAAATTTCTTCAATTTTTGGTTTCTAGATGAATTTTGGTCTCTAGTTGGTTTTGGGCAGGATTTGGGATATGTAGAAATGATTTTTACAACGCAATTTCATTTATATATATATAGCATATTTTAAGCAAAGTAATAGCTAAATTGTTTCTAAAACAAAGTTTTGATATTAGGTCAGTACAGTGAAATACTTTACCAAAAACGCAAACGCAATTAAATTTGAAAATCTTGAGCAACATTACACGAAATTGAATTTTAAGTTTAGTTAGCCCTCTAGTGGATGAATATTGTAGAACGAGTACAAAATGACCTATATTTGCATGGTTGTTTTCAGCAACAGCGTATTAATAAAGAAATCTTATCACATACACATGATATTATATATATTAAGGCTGGGCAATGTATTCACTAATCGGATGTTAATAATCGAATCCAAATCGGTCAAATTGGATCGATTATGATTTGTTTACTGTCGACTTTGAAAATAATGATGCTCATAACACATATAATCGTCTTAGAAGGAAATGAGTCAAACAATCATGAACAAACCCAATAAATATTTTTGTTTGCAGCAAAATTGAATTTTGGCTGAATTTGTAATAAACACGTTGCACATTGAATTTGTATTCAAAAAGCCAATTTTAATTAGTATTCAATAACAGAAAAATATGTATATGTATTTTAAGACATTAACTGGGGCGCACAAACCTGATGAAATTCAAAATGATTTTTTTGGGTCAAAACATATTTGCAAGATTTTATTAGATATGAAAATGTTAATTTTGCGGATAGCATGGTTGTAAACCAAAAAAAGTCTAAAATATTATGTAATCTCAAAACTTCGTTTTTAGGTCAAAACTGTGAAAATCAACTATTAATCAAAGGGCGTCTAAATAGAAGTCTTTAATTAAATTATTAAGTTTCTATATTTTTTGCAAAAATGCTTATCAAAATTTGATTTCAAATATAAGTAAACGTTATAATGTTAACATTGAACGAAGTATTTACCCATTCAGAAAAGTATTAACATAAAGGCCTTCTATTTCTTTTATAGCCCAATATTATATTTTGTTATATGTAAACACAGAGATGGGAGTCAGTCGGACCAGACTGGATCTGGGCACCCTTTTTTCACTTCACCCCTCAAAACCTGTCACTTATGTCTCTGGTCTGGTCATACGGTCCGCAAATTTAGTCTGGAATTTTCTTAAATCTCAAGTTGCGAAAGCACGTGACAATTACCATAATTATGATTGTAAACACACTGTAAGTTACAAAAAGGTGACTTATGTTCACTGTACAGTTCTGCAAAAAAAGTTAGTAGATCACAAATGTAATTTATTAACCTGGGTCAATAAGCTGTCTTTTTTTCATCAATGGAAGTGCATAACGTAATAGTGCTTTTAAACATTGATGTCGAGTGAGTGGTATAAATTCTGTAAATAAGAGGTCTAAGAATCTAATTATCTTTAAACAATAAAACCATTTTGAATTACAACTCTTCATTTAACTTTTACTGCTATGCTATATTTGAAATGAATCGTAATATAGTAATGATTTAGAACTTATGGAAATTGTTAGTAAAAATGCCCATTGCCCACTTTGCCTTTAAAAGCACAAACCTATGCGATCTCAATTCATTATTAGATTATATCTTCAGAGAAACGTCAAGTTTAATTAAGTACAAGAGCGAAATTTTTACATTGGCAGCCTTATTTTGATAGCCGGATCATCACGGCGTTAAGCTCTGCTTATTAATTAGGCTTAAAATGAAAATTCAAAATTATTACCATCCATGATTGGAAATAATCACAGCGTGCCATTAATCCATCACGGGAATAATCATTTTCATAGGATTACCAATATTCAAACAAAACACGTTTTTAATACTTGCAAAAATTAAAGTGTCTCGATTTTTTGTTTCTGTCTGTAAACGAATAATATGATATTTGGAGTTAATCGCCGGATAACTTAAACACGTGTGCGTTCATTGCATGTTCTTTCAGCTGTACAAATGCATTATGTAAAGCGCAAAAAACGAACCGAAGCCAATGCCGGCCACAACCAATCAAAAAGTGCATTTAACCTAGAAATACGGTGAAACCAAATAAAGCGATCAAAACCAGTACAATATAATTTGAGAATCGCTAAAAGCCGATACCCACATTAGAGT
>CABFPE010000893.1:43645-63360 GCA_900660155.1 Hofstenia miamia | reverse complement strand
TATATATATATATATAATTATTTGCATATATATTCCTACATGTAAAGTAGTTAATTCATTTTTTTGAAGATTTATAGATATTGAATTGAGAAAACATTATTGAGGGAACTGAATAGACTGTGCTTTTTGACAGGCTAGACAAAACATAAATCTACTATTTTGTATATCTGCTCTTCATTATCATATTTTTCTAATTTCAGTTCAACCTAACAATGGAAGCAGCATAATTAATGTCTGTGCTATATATTACTAACAGTAAATTTTTTTTTTCTACAACTATTCAATTATTATTAAGGCACTTATATGTTCGGAGGTTCAGGCAATGAGGGGATTTTCAAAAACAGGTTGTTCTCCTGCTAATTCTTCCTAGGTTCAATAGGAAACGCTTCCTTATTTTTAGATATTTTTTTGCACTTTAGCCCTTAATAACTATAAGGAGAAAAATTAGGACCAATTACTGCCCGGGCTGAATCCAGCTCACACCAATCAATTCCAATGCAGCACATTTCTATGACACTTGTTAAGAAATTTTCACGATTTTGCGGCTTACTAGGACAAACTTAGATATGTTAGAAACTTCTAATAGAATCTGCACATTGAAATTGAAAATTCTAAATGAAGTCCTTCAAGATTATATGATACTAATATACAATTTCAAAACGTTGTAATTCATTACAACTGTTGTATAATGCGTATTTTTTCAATTTTAGCCGTCCTTTTTTAAAAACTCAGTCCAACCCTAGCCCGGCCCAGGTTAACAGAAGAAAAGTCAGCACTGAAGATTATTCCCTAGTAAGGGGAGTGATCCAAATTCAATACGTTAACAATTGAAAATCGAACCGTAAACAACACCGTCTGTGCTGCTAAAAAGTACCTTTAGCTACGTTTTGTAACTTGCCACAGGGTATTTTTTAACCCACAGCTGCCCATAAGAGTTTCATTTGCATCCATATCCGAGAAGGCCACCCGAATACCCGTCACCTCAATTTCAACAACTAATGAATAAATAAAATAAAAAATTATGAAAACCAGTGTCTTTGTCATTGGTAATCTAACAAAATTCTTCGTTCAGCTGTGATGATTGTATAAGAAGCTAAAATAATATACTAGAATTGATATTTAGGTAACCTATTTTATACTCAGGAGGTAAGGTCGTCCCCCTCGCAAACGATCTAAGCATAATATGTGATTATTTCAATAAAAAATAATTTTTTAGTGTTTTTCATACGATAGAAACCATTTTTTGAACAATTTTATGCTCTGCCATCAATATACAATGTTTTTAAAAAACTAGTATGTAACTATGTGTATAAATATAAACCATAAAGTTTTGAGAACCTCATAAATCATTGCCATTTTTGGCAAATATGATTAGATTTTGAATAAATTGCAAATATATAATCGTTTTATAATTTTATAATATAAAATAAAAAATTGAAGTCCCCTCCCCCATTTGAAATATTCTAGGAACGCGCCTGTTGGTATTACACATTTATTTATTAGTAACATTATGATGTAAAACGAAAACATAAATAATACACATGTAGAAATTTTATTTTTTAATTAAGGAAAGCCTATTTTAATGTGAATTGAGAAAATACCTACACCCTAAGTGATTGCTATAACTCGAAAACACTTTAAGATTGGTCAGAATCAAAAATTACTCCAGTATAACAATAATAAAATCTTTCAAGGCGTCTTTAATCATGAAATGGTTAATTTCTTGACATTGTCTTTTTGCATTATGCTTATGTTTCACTAGTTTTATTCTCTATCCGTACCCACCCCTGAATTAACATTGGTACCAATAACAGCACTACCTGCAGGTAACGGCGGGGAAAAGCCGCTCAGAACTTGTCGAGCCCCCTTCGCTACACCCTTGTCTGGAAGTAGAACATCATTACCCCAAATTCTGTAGTTAGCTCATAGTGCAATGCTTCTCTAAAAATAGACTAAACTCTTTTTAAATACAGTCATCAAACATTGAGAAAAATATGTTATCCTTAAAATCGCAGTGAGTAATTGACATAAAATGAATCAATTTCGATCCCCTTTATAACATGTAATCAGATTCCATTAAAGGAATTTCGGAAAAATAATTTTTTCTATGATTTATGCCAAACAAAAAATTTTCTAGATGTCTCATTAAAATGCATGGATCCTAAAAAGTCCTAATTTCCCCAAAACCTAACAAACATTTCCTTTGAAGAAAAGCAGCACTTCAATGCAAATTGCTTCGTCATTTAGAAAGATTTTGTGACGGTAGAAAAATTCATGCCAATTTAGAGCAATTGCTAAAAATATTTTTTATGCCATGTATTAAGATCGCAAGCGAAATCAATTTTCGTACGCCACAGAAATTGTTCGAAGCAAGAAAATATTTCGTGCAATGATATATTATAATTCAATTTTTGCTTTAATTTAGTTTCTAATTTATATTATTAGATTAAATCAGGGGTGGGCTGGGCAAACTAGGCCCGCCAAAAACTTGTATTAATCCCAACGTCTATATATTTTCAATCAATTGTGCGTTTATAGCTCTATAACTGCCTTTAAGATGGGACCACTCTTCTAATCAAAGTCAAAATTTCAAAAAAAATATTTACCCTTCTTATGCTAATCGATTTTATCAAAAAATACCGTATTTGCTAAAATAAAGTGAGCTTTGTAAGTCAAAGTCAGCAAATTTTGCCTAGGAACAGGTGTTGTAGTACAAAAGCACCCTTTGCTTTTTCTTTTATTACCCCTCAAATAGATGTAATAAAACAACGTTTTTGCATTGCTTAGATTAGAGACACCTTTTGGTTACCGGAAAAACCAAACCGCAAGTTTTTTATAGTTATCATTCTTCAGGTGATTATCTTGAAATTAGTTTCTTCGAATTCTGAAAATTGAAATAAATTATCCTATAGATTTTCAATGGATTAGTATGACTTTTTCAAAATATTTTGCCAGATGTAATACCTAGGTCCTAAATTACGTTCTAAGTGAAATTGTAATATCTGTTTGGTATTGCAATGGACCCTAATATACTTATAAACCTATGGTATGGGATTAATGCGTACAAAAGATATTAATGGTTGCAAACTATTATTTAGGTTTCCCTGAACAAAGACTAATTTTAATGTAATTTTGATAACTACACTAACTACTCTCCAATGCTGACTCCATTTCAAAGGTGTAATGGTACTTCAATAAGATAATAACAGTGTGGCCTCCAGCTGATGTTCAAACAATGATCAATAATAACATTTAGTGTAACAACAAGAGCTAAAATAAACCATTTCAATAGTGTTACTACCTTGTTTCCACTTACTAATTTACTATGACCTCACCATTATGGTTGTTAGTACCTGACCAAATATAGGTAATAATTACAAACACAAAATCCTAAAGGCCTTTTTGGCTTCTGTTTCCTCACAATGCTTTTGGCTTTGTACATATGTGAATAACAATTGGATGCTCACTAATTAATTTCTGACTAACTTTATACCTGGGTCTCATTCAGAGGGTGTCCATAGCAAGTCTTTTCTCACAAGGTAAGCCACTCTTCCTGAAGCCAATGGGTACTAGGCTTGATTTATCATAGTCATATAACAATAATTAAAACAGATAAATAGATAATTAAATAACGATAACAAAATATGTGGTTTTTTGATAAAAATGCCAAACTAATGTACAAGAAGATAACACATTTCCTTTGTAACTCGTTGTATTTTGCTCACAAAAACCCCAAACTGCAATAAAGTGATGTTGAAATAATCACATGCTGGTAGTAAGTTATCACTATGAAAAGACCAAAGTTAATGTTCCCCTTCACAAACAGTTTTTCTAATTTATAGTAAACATTAGCATTCATACCAACTGTTCAAATTCAATTTTCCTGCCCTAATTTTACAATTCGTCAAAATGATATTCTGATATGTACACTGTAGCAATAATAACAATTTTGTAACTAAAACTAAACTCCCAAAGTAATGGGCCCAAATAAAATAAATCACCATTAGCAAATTGCCATAACTAAGCTTATGTGAAAATGAATGAAACCAATGTCACAAATTGTGATTTGCACCAGTGATACTACATACCCCACCAGTGCAGACTAATTTTAAACTTATCTGAGTACTTTGGCTTTCCAACTTGGTAATCAGTTTTCCAGACAGTTGATTGCTCCAGATAATAATCTTCAAGAACTTGGTTTTTTTTGTTTGATTCATGACTGCCTCTGTCTCTGTAGTGACTTTGTTCTTATAGCAAATATATATGTTGATTATTATAAGTGGGTGTTAATTTCAGACTAGTTTTGTAAGTTGTTGACATTTCTTGTGAATATTGTACAACGTTATTCATATAACCTTAGGCCTTTCAACACTATCATTAACATTAATATAGAATCCATATCACTCTGATGCACGTCTTCTTTACTTATTTGTGATTCTGGGTAAAAATGTGTGAATGTATCCCACAGCAACATGCCTGGCAATACTTGATCATAGAATATTGATATGTATTTTAATATGTCCTCTTTTGACATTTCTTCTGGGTCTAACATCTGCTCTAATCATAGTTATTATTTCTAGTCTGTGACCTACATTGTAATAACAGTTCTCCTTTTCCAAACAATTGAGCCATACCAAATTGTTACTACCCAAGAACAAACCTAGTACACACCAAACCAATAATCATTCTCTTCAGTTTTGTTAAGTGTAGATGTATTGGTAAACCCTTCTGGTAAACATCATGAATTGTCAATTTCCCATATACATAGATGCATTAATTATTGTCTCCTTCCCCAAAACTTTTCTCATTTCTTTGAAGACCAACATTTTCATATTTTTCTCAACATCTCTTAAATTATTAACATGATTCAACTTATATTGTATGTTTACATGCATCCATAGTTTTCTCTTTTCTAATCTCCATATGGGTTATATTGACATCATGTGTACAGCTCTCAGTGGTATTCATAGTAAATTTTCTTTTCTTATGTTCTTCTCTAAGTTTGTTAAAATTGGAAAAATCACTATCTAACCTCACTGTTCCTATTGTTACACCACTTTTCTAATTTTCTGCCAAAATGTTGTTGATAAACCTTTATATCTACAAGTCTCAATTTGTCTTTTCATCAACAATAATTTTGTTGTTGACATCAAAAGCTGTTGCTGTTCCTGATCTTTGCATTTTAATTATCTCCTCTCTTGTAAATGACTTGGTAATGAATATATTCATTATTGACAATTGTATCATTATGATTTGTCATCCCATATTTCCTGGGCACTATTCCTACTTGTGGGGGTTTTTTGATTTTTTCCATAATGGCTATTCTTTCTTCTTCCATTATGTGCCATTGTAGTGTTTGCTTCAGTGATGTGCCAAAATTATTTTTGATGTTAGTTTCTTCCAAAAGCTCTTTTAACCTAGGATGCATAACTATTTCAGATGTACCTAACAATTCTTCTTTAGTATAAAATTCCTGTGGTGAGTAAATATTCCACTCCAAAATCTTTATCAACACAATTTTGTTTTCCTTGTTTGTTATAGTACCATATGTTTTGTGTATATTGCTGTATGAGCTTGTTGGATATACATCATCCCATAACTGAAATATTGTGTTGTTCCATGAATAAAGTTGATGCCATTTTAATAGATAGATGTACTGATTCATTGATGCTTTTAGCTTCTGCATCATGCTTTCTGTGCACAATGCGCCATTCTCAATTGCATAATATTTGTACTTCATTTCACTTGTTTTGCCCACATGTATTTTTGTAATGTATCAGAAAATATCTGCATGCTCAAATGGAAGATTCCTGTTCATAACTATCATCAGTGATGTCTTTCTTAAAATGTGGATTCATCTTACTAATCTGGCAAAGAAATTCTTGTATTGGTATAAAATTTTTCCTAGTGCCTTTGTGAGAAAATGTTTCAACTGTTGTTTTGTACAATAACCAATTTTTTTTCTGCATAGCTGGGGATAATGCTATTTTGTATTTCTTTGTTTAGATAGAGTTTCTCTTTGTTCTTGTGTTAGTAGTAACTGCATCTTATCATTCTCTGTTAGAAAAATGCTTAATATCCACATTGTTGCTTTTGCATATATCTCTGGGTCATAGTCCTCTTTGAATATTTGTTTACTGATGTTTTGTTTATCTTTCAACTCCCATGACATCTTGATCTCATACAATACCTTTTCAACTGTGTGATGATAGTGCTCAACAGAGCTCTTAATATCAAGTTCCAGCCACTCATCATCAGTTGGCTGTATCATTCTTATTTCTTTCCAACAGTTGTATACCTCTCTGAGTGTTTCTTGGTTCTGTGATAAAGCAAATGATGGTCTAAAATCTGTTATTAGCAGATTTGTTAATTCCATCACTTGTAGCTTGTAGTACATCTATAGCAATTCTTGCATCCACCATCAATCTATGACCTGGTAATTTTTTGCTTAGTAGTATATCTGTGCATACCATATTTGCTATTGAATCTTTCTTGTTGTTTAGCCCTAATATGTGATATTCACTAGCTTTTCAAATTATAAAGTTCTCAATCCTATAATGTAGGCTCTGAATCTCTTCTACTATCTCTTTGCCATCTATTTTTTGAAGTATTAGTACCACCATAATTCTTGATTGTTTCACCAGGTTATAACATGTTTCAATTTTTCCATAATCCATCTGTCCAACATTTCATTTGTTCTAAATATGTATATAATCATCAGGCTTTTGTAGTTGATATTAATAGACTTGGTTTCTTTTATCTTGTGTCTTATTGCCAGAAATTGATTCAGATTTTCTATTCTGAAATTGCCTTCAAATGATGTATGTACTGTACTCCTCCAATAGCTTAATGATAGGTTGATCTTCATATTGCTATCATATAATATCAATGCATTACATTTAGGATGTTTTTCTCCATTGGTGATATATGGGAATATTGTCATTCCATATTGTTTTTTATGTTTATCAACTCCTTCAACTATTAACCTTTTTGTGCCAGTAGATACATTTCTTTCCACTATATACTTGGCTTTCCTTGTAGCCATGAAGTAGGAGTATAATATTTCATTTTCCACATGCAACATTTTGCTCAATCATAGAAATCCTCTCTCTAAACCCACATGCAACATTTTGCTCAATCATAGAAATCCTCTCTCTAAACATATTTTGGAAGTATTTCTAGATGCTGATGAAACTGAGGGGGTTTTACTAATAACACCTAATTGTACTGCACTAAAATTACTGTTATCCCATTTTCATTTACTATTTTTAACTTCCATCTTAGACTATTCTTGACAAGCTCCAATCAAGGCTTTTCTTGATTGGCAATCTTGTTGAGTCCCCTCTTCACTAGTTATACTTACCTGAGTCTCAAATTCCTTAGTGCAGGGTCCCATCAAGTCTTTTCTTGATAAACACTCTGGCTGAATCATCAACTCCTTTGAAACTATTGGATCACTCTGTGTTGATGTCTCTGGGATATTCTCCTTACATTGTTTTACCCTTCATACCTCTGATGCTTGATACTCACTTTGTCATATCTGCAATGACATTACATTCTCATCTCTCAACCTCTTGATCCACCTGTGTTGGTTCCTCATTATTGTTCCTAAGTAAAGTTAAGAGATTTACATCCCAGATATCTGGGTCACAATATATAGCTCCAAATTTGTCACTTGATGTGGCATTATTCCCTGTGGCAATGATTCTAAATTATCTCCTTCATACACAATTTCATATCCTTTTTCTTCAGTGCTTTCTAAATCAGGCATTTCATCATAGTATCCCTGATCTCACTCTATTATCTCAAATGTGTTATTGTTATTTATAGTAGCAAAATTGATATTTTTGAATATATGTTTTAAATTTTCAAAATTTACAACACTACCTGTGTCTAAAAGATAGTTTCTTCTTTATTTTATATGGTCCACTCCAATGGGTGCTATTTTTTTACTTCATTCTTGTCTGTGGTTAGTTTTATGGTATATTTGTAGACCATATCTCCTACCTCATGCAGTTTTCCATGTATTCTCTTAATATAATAGTGCTCTTGTCTGACCATACTTTTTTGTGTTACTTTAAATATTCTCATGAATTTTTTGTAATTTTCTCATCAGTTTATCCATGTGTATTTTTGAAGGATAATTGACAATGGTATCTGGCATTCCCTCCCATATGTTTCTTTAATTGGTGTTATTTTGTGGTGGTATGTACTGATGTGTTTTAAAATAAATCCATCATACCTAAAACTGATTGCCTGTTTTTTCCTTTGACTTTGATGTCATTATTCTCAATAACTTTATCAGTGTTCTGTTTAATTGCTCTACTGCCCCATTCACTTGAGGGTCATATGTGTTATGTGCAATTTCCAATTTTTCCAGTTACTCTTTGAATAGTTGGCTTTCAAATTGTGGCCCCATTTAGTACCAACTTTGTCAATTGACCAAATTTTCGTATCAATTTGTTTAAAATTGTCTCAGCCACTTCTTTTGCCATTGTGATTTTTAATGGTATAAATTGTGCATATTTTGTAAAATTATCAACTAAAACTAATATGTTTTTGTATCCCTCACTATCTAGTGATAATTTTTCTAAGTTAGTGGGAAATATTTCACTCATTCTTTCTGCTAAAATTTTTGTCAATTTGGCCTTTTGTTTATTAAAATGTTCATTATTAGCAAATCTACAAATTTCACATTTATCACATCCTCTTCAGTTTGTCTTATGCTCATGAATACATATTGATTATTAAATGTATTTTTTGTTTGGGTTATCCCTTGGACTTTATGAATTAGGTCTCTCTTATAATATTCCAGGATGACCAATCTATTATTTGCACTCACTGCATATAGTGATCTGTTATTTTTCAATTTAAAATGGTATTTATGAAAATAATTTTGGGATACTCTACTTAATGGGGATCTGGGGTCTTTACATCTCTTTATTATTTTTCTCCAAATGATGTTTTCCTCTTGATGTTGTTCAATTTCAAGAGGAAAACATCATTCTCTCATTATTATGGGCAAGATGACATGTTCCTGTTTATCTACATTAATTT
Organism: Hofstenia miamia; assembly: GCA_900660155.1. Lineage (NCBI taxonomy): Eukaryota > Metazoa > Xenacoelomorpha > Acoela > Hofsteniidae > Hofstenia > Hofstenia miamia. The sequence continues at coordinate 54,303 of CABFPE010000893.1, read as the reverse complement.
CTGGTTACTCTTCATATTGTCCAATTAGTAGAAATTTGAATTTCTTAATTTCACATTCTAGTTTCCTTAGATCTCTTTTGTAGAGGGGCAATGCTGTCCACAGATTTACATTCACATATAATTTCCCCTTCCTATGATGTATTTCAAAATCAAATTCAGTTAATTGCTCTATCCACCTGGCTACTATGTTACTGTGATCACCTGAAAAATTTTTTCTGCCCAAATAGACCACTATTGTCTGTTATGACTTTGAACTGCCATCCCTTAACAAAATATCAAAATTTCTTTAGGCTCTCCACCAATGCCAACATTTCTAACTTGGTAGAACAACTGTAATTTATTTCACTTTTTCATAGATTCCTGCTGAAAAATTGTATTGGATATTCTTTCCCATCTTTCACTTTGCTAAAGGCTTCACCTTTAGAAATGACACTTGCATCACAATCTACAATGAATGGTAGGTCATACCTTGGCTTATATAGTGATGGTAACTTTTCAAATCCTCTCTAATCATTGTTAGCTCACCTCCATTTCCTATTGTCCATTCAAATGGGACGTTTTTTCTTAATAATTTAGAAATTAACCTGGTTTCCCCTGCAAGGTTTGGAATAAATGACCCATATTAATTGAAAAATCCTATAATTCTTTGAACATCCCATGTCATTTTTGGGACTTTTATTTCATCAATTAGGGGCTTCACATTATTTTGTATGGTAAATGACCCATTCCCAATTATTCTTCCCAGAAATTTCACCTGTCTTTGAAATTTCACATTTATTCCCATTTACTTTCAGGCCTGCATTATAAAAGATTCAGAATGTTCCTGATAACTTTTCCATATTCTGTCACTCCTCAATTGTGTCACTTGTCACCATGTTGTCGTCAATATATGTATTCACTCCCTGTTCTAATATATTGTTACTATTTCACAAGACCTTAGTAATATTTTTTGAAATGTAGCCAGGGCATTACACAACCTGAATGCATATATTTCCACTCATAAAGCCCATGAGGAATTATGAAGGCCATTTTTTCTATATCTTGTTTTCTCATCAGGACCTGCCAATAGACCTTACATAAGTCTAAACATGAAAAAAATTATATCTACTTGCTTCATATAGCAAATCCTCAATGTGGGGCAATGGGTATGCATCCTTAAGTGTGACAGCATACAATTTTCCATAATCAGAATTTACTATCTTGTAGCACAAATATGGTGGGTGCTGCATACAGACTTTTCCTTTGCTGTATTATCTTGTTAATGATCACCTCTTACAGTGTCTCTTCATATTTGACTTTCTGGCTCTCAGGGACTCTTCTCACTGGTAGCCTGATTGGCTTTTCAGATGTTAGTTCAATAATATGTTTTTCTCCTACCACCTTCCCTACACTCACTGTGTTATAGTTAAAATTTTTTTTATTTGTTTGTAGTACTACTTTCATTTGTTCAAACTCCTTCTTGTTCAAGTGTGCATATGATTCATCATTGAGGATTGGCAGTGTTCCCTCTACATGCTGAACTGGTTCACTATCAATCAATAGACAAACATTTTTATTATTTTTGGATTTTATTATCAGTGTAATGGCAACTTTCACTTGTCCTTTCTTCAGTGTCAAATTTCAATTCAAATTATTTATTATGATCATTCTCATATTGCTTTGCAACACTGTACACACATTTGTGTTCATCAACAGATGACATGTATTTATTGCAGCATAGTTTTAAATGAGTATGTCTCCATCTCATCCATCTCAGAGGTTTCTAGCTTGACCATTCTCCAGTGTTGCAGATCTAATTTACTTTCCTGAGCTAATGACAAAATTGTGGTCTTATTTACCAATTCCTCAAATGGTGTGGCACTACTTTATTGTTTAAGATGATTGTTTGATTACCACAATTGATTATACACCTGGTTTTTTGGAAAAAATCTCCACCTAATATAATATTATAAGGGAAACAATTATCTTTAGTATCTACAATGACAAACTGATGTCTAAATTCCTCATCTTCAATATGGAGTTTAACATCATCTATCTCACCCTTGATCATTATATAATCCCCAGAAGCATTGATTAATCTAGGATTTGTACTATGTATTTGGTCCCTCTCAAAGCCAATATCACTGCATCATGAGTCAGAAATTATAGAGACAGATGCACCCATGTCAATTGTCACATGCAAAATAATCATTCTCAATATTATCAGGACCAAGTTCTTATACTGTAATTGCATTAATATCAATACATCTTCTGGTGCACAGTTTTCAGGATTAGTGTTCTTAGTAATTTAACTATTCTTTATCTGACTCTGAGTCAGTCTTGATCATGTACCCATCACCATTGTCCATTAGGAGGTTTCTACAGTTTTTTCATAGATGCCCTTTTAATTGGCATTTCCTCCAATAAATAACTCTCTTCTTCTCTTCCCCCATGCTTAGGGTTTGCACTATCTACTTTATTCCTCTCATTCTCAGATTATATATATGGTTTTGGATGTAGTGTTGAGGTGTCCATGATATCTTTAAACTGGAATGTCTTAGATGATGCTGTATCTTTGTCCATCCTAACCATGATATCTACAGTTAATTTAAAGCTCACTGCTTTAGTAATCAACTGCTCTACTTCATCTTCCAAGTCTCATTTAAATTTGAAATGTTCACACAGGGTTCTCAGTAGTCCATGCAAAATATATGAAAATAAATCATGTTTCAAGTACTTGGTAGGGAAAAGTGGGCAGATGGACCACTGCAGCCTTTTAATGTATCTTCAATTATCCCAAAGTTAGTTTAAAAAGAAAAAAGCATTTTTCAAAAGTTTGAGCATTTTTGTCTACTATACCCAAGAATTTGGTTAAATTAATCTGGGCATTAGCCATATCTGGTAGAGGTATAATGGAGAGCATAGATTGTGTAAATTGTGGTGGCTTTTTCAAAGTCTGTATTTCCATGCCTTCCCCTGCTCTCTTAATTAGCTCTACTGGCACTATCTCATCCTGTTGTCCTTCAATTGGTGATGCTGATTTATTAATTATTGTCCTGTTTATTAACTCAGGTATTTGTTCTTGCACATTTCTCATCATTCTATCTAAATCTTCTTGGGTGACAGCTTGTTCTAATTGCTTCTTTCTCTCTTTCCAGATCATATCTGCCTCTTGTATGATTTATCAATACAGTCATGCCTGCTGGATTCACTAGAGGTGCTTCTCAGCATTTCTCATACTGATCATGTCTTCTTTCCTACAGGTGGATAAGGAAGCTTGGATTGGCTACTCAGATGGCAGGACACTGCATTCTTTAGCATCAGCACTTTATCTTTCCTGCTGTACTTTTCTAGAACTTGCTGTTTGAACTCTTTCTTCTCCCGTTTGATTTCTATGTGTGTCCTCAACCTTACTAATTCCATCTCAAGTGTATGAATTTTCTCTAAGCTTTCTTCTTTCTCCAACTCTCATTCAGCAAACAGTTGATTAACCTGAGCTCAAGAGCTCTCTGCCTGCTCTTTCCAATACAAGACCACCTGGTCTAACTTACTTTCTCTGGCCAGTTTCTGGCATTTGCCTTAAATAAATAATCTAGTCATCTTGACTTGCTTCAATATCTGTTAAATTTCTTATTGAGGCTTTCATCAGGTCCACATACTCTAACAATTCTTTCTTTCATTTGGTCATTTTCTTGATTATAGTATCAGCCTCAGCTAACTGTGCTCACCTCTAACTAAGGAATGTAGGGGGGCTAATACAATTTTCCAGGTTTGACTGCCTTCTTGCTCTTGATTGAGACTTTGTATTTCTATACAGGGGAACATTGCTTATCTAAGGATCAATCTCAATTTTGCTTGCTGAGGAGATTTCTGAAGTGGTTTTTAAACTAGGGTTTGTCATAGAAAAAAGCAATTTTCAGTATTGTCACACCATGGTGAACGAGGATATCGAATGTCCTGCAAACTGACTTCTGCAATGCTTCATCAAATAAACCTAGGTAAAGAACAAAAGAGCAAAAATTAAATAAAATGGAGTGTTGACTTTACACAAAAGTTACAAAAAAATTGTGGTATTCTTATAGCTGATACAGTGGGCAGGGTTTTCGAGTCGAGTTTGAGATACTCGGGCCAAGTTCGAGTTTTTACATTTTGAGTTCGAGTTTGAGTAATTTTTGAAATGAAATTCCGAGTTCAATCGAGTTTTTTTCTAATTCCGAGTTTTTTAGAGTAAAAAACATTTATATTACAATAATTCTAAGCTAAAGAATAGTTTTTGTGATTGGTAAGAAAATTGATGTTTAAAAAAAATTTAATTTTTACAGAATTTACGAGTGGATTTTTGAATGAGTTCGAGTTCGAGTTTTGATGATTTCTTTGCCGAGTTTTTGCGATTGAGTTTTGCGAGCTTATTTGAGTTCGAGTTCTTATTATTCCGAGTACTCAAAAACCCTGACAGTGGGTTTATGAGAAAAGACCTTACTCAGAGGGTACTAACAAAACACAAACAGAGGACATGGTATAGTACAAAGTAAACAAGCTAAAATACAGCACAACAGTCAGGACTCTTAAAATGCTGGAATGATTCCAAAATGTAAAATAATGACAAAAAAGTGAGGTTAAATAGAAAAGAAAACAACAATGCTGGTTCTCCTGAATTTGTCCTGTGTGCACACAGGCTTCTCACAACTGGAGTACATCTCCTATCATTGCTTACCCCTGGAAAGTGTTACTCAGCAAGATAGGAAGTTCTTGTGATAGTTGTTGAAGGGGACAATGCCTAGCACAGCCTTAACTTAATAGCTGGAACTTCCTGAGCTCTCAGGATCATGTAATATATGTAATATGCTTATAAACCTACAGTAGGGGATTAATGCGTACAAAAGATATTAATGGTTGCAAACTATTATTTAGGTTTCCCTGAACAAAGACTAATTTTAATGTAATTTAGATAACAACACTAACAACTCTCTGATGCTGACTCCATTTCAAAGGTGTAATGGTACTTCAATAAGATAATAACAGTGTGGCCTCCAGCTGATGTTCAAACAATGATCAATAATAACATTTAATGTAACAACAAGAGCTAAAATAAACCATTTCAATAGTGTTACTACCTTGTTTCTCAATTATTTTTTTCCGCCTCAGCTCACCATTATGGTTGTTAGTACCTCACCTCATATAGGTAATAATCATGAACACAAAAAACTAAATGCCTTTTTGGCTTCTGCTTCCTCACAATGCTTTTCCCTTTTTACATGTGTGAATAACAATCAGATGCTCACAAATTAATTTCTGACTAACAATATACCTAGGTCTCATTCAGAGTGTGTCCATTGCAAGTCTTTTCTCACAAGGCAAGACACTCCTACTGAAGTCATATGGGTACTAGGCTTGATTATCATAGTCATATAATGATAATTGAAACAGATAAATAGATAATTAAATGATAATGAAATAACCTAATGTAGTTGTTGTAAATTAGTGGTCTTTGATAGAAGTGCCAAACTAATGTACAAGAAGATAACAGTTTCTTTGTAACTCATTGTATTTAAAAGCCTTCATATTAGTAAATGAATTTGTGATGAGGATCAATTAACTCACAAAAACCACAAACTTCAATAAAGAGATGTTGAAATAATCACACACTGGTTGTAAGTTATGTGTATGAATAAACCAAAGTTAATGATCCCCTTCACAAACAGTTTTTCTAATATTTAGCAAACATTAGCATTCATACCTGCTGTTCAAATTCCATTTTCCTGTGCTAATTTTACAAATATACAATTCGTCAAAATGATATTCTGATATGTACACTGTAGCAATAATAACAATTTTGTAACTAAAACTAAACTCCCAAAGTAATGGGCCCAAATAAAATAGAGCATTGTTGGCAAATAACCATAACTATTCTTATTTAAAAATGATAGAAGGCAATGTCAGAAATTGTGATTTGCACCAGTGATACTACAAAATAATTGTGTCCTAGTTCACAGTGAAGTTCAGTGTCACAAGAAGTAGGAAATTTTTTTATGAAAATTACTAGCAACTTTAAAAAATGACAATAAATATATAACCAAATATTTTATTGTTTAGATCCTAATTCAGGACCTTGAGGAAGATTGTAGACATAACTGCCTAATAATTTAATACAGCCAGCTGAAGGCTCGATGTTAGTCAAAATAATGACAAAATTTTTTCAATTATGCAATACATCTTAAATTACAGGCACTTTATTTACACTATGTTCATCTGTACTTTGACAGAAGGTTCACATTACACTGAGAAATTGTCTAATATATTCTATTATTGCTAATTTCACAATTGATACAATTTATTAATCTAATTCCAGGTAAAGCAAGAACCATAAGAAAATATCATGTGATTTGACAAAATAAAAATTTCTGTAGCATGAAAAATTAGTTCCTACAACTTATAGAAAGGTGGCTTTCACCAAAAAACAAACTGGCCGCCTTTGAAAAGTTACTCCTGCTCATAGAGACAATAAATTAATGCGTCAGTATGAAACCAAACCATGAATCAATAATCGTCAATTTCACTCAAAGTGTAGATCTGGTGCTTCTGTAAAATGTGTTCAGTCAAGGTATCTGTATGGGAGGCTAGCAACAAATCAAGCATTTTTAAGAGAATCACAGCAAAACAAACGATTATTTTTGCCAAATTACAGTATCAATGTATTATTTTTTCAGATGACGCAAATATTGAGTTTTATAGTCAATAAAAATATAATATAATGTGAATGCTCATGGATTTATACGATCTATAGTAAGGCTGTGCGAGGAAAGTATACTTGATAGCCATACACTCGTTTGCCCCTTGCATTACACGAAATATTTCTTTCTACAAAATATGTCTGTCATGCGATGGCATATGAAAATTGATTTCGCTTGCTTTCTTAATATATGGTATAAAAAATATTTTTAGCAATTTCTCCACACTGACCTGCAATTTTATACTGTTATGAAATCTTTCTGCATCGTCAAGCAATACGTATTGTAGTGCTGCCTTTCTTTAAAGGAAATGTTTGATGGATTTTGGGACAATTTGCATTTTATTCGCCCATATATTTTCTTGAGAAGTCATAGAAAAATGTATTTTTAGCGATTTCTCTAAACAGTTTAATGTAGGACCGTCATAAAGTTGTTACTGTTTATGTCTTATAAAGTGTCAAGTAGAAAACATTGCTTAGAAAAACATTTGAATTTAGGATAGCCATAGGGTTTTACCTTCTGCAAGTAGTATGTTTTTATCATATTCTATTATAAAGGAAATATATCTGCTATTTAATGGAGTAATGCAAGCTCTCCAAGACAATAGTTGGAGAAATATATTCAATTTACCACAAGTCAGTCACAAAATGTAATTAAAAGTGTGCTTATTATTCAGTATATTATAGTAGCATTAAATCCAATCTCAATATGAATTGAATTCAATGGATTTTAGGTGTTACAATAAATATTGGTAAACAAAACTAGTCACTATTACTATATTTACAGATCTTTGTGCACTGCTCTCATAAATCAGGTTTTTCAGATTTAAATGTTTTATGTACATTTGCTTTTGAAATTTAAACTTTATAAGCGTAAAAGTCGATCTTGTATGTCTTAATTTTATAGTAAAGAACATGTATTTGAAGGACTTTGTGTATTTTCAGCAAGGAATATATATATTGTATTATATCTTGGAACATGTGGAATTTCCATTTTGAAATATGTGTAATAGCTGGACTTATTTAAAGTCAGTTGGACCTGATATTTTAAATTTGATATCACTTTAATTTAGTTTATGTAAATGTGTGTGTGTGTGTATGCATGCGGTTTCAATTTTCCAAGAAATTTGTTCACTATTCACATAAATGTACAAAATAATCTCAATTTAGTCCCTTCTGGCATTGAGGCTAATTTTCTCTAAAATGCCCATTATTTTTTTAATTTTCATGTTTTTTTCAAACATTCAAACTGTAACATCCAATATTTCAATATATTGGTGTATACCTTTGAGGAAGTTCAATAAAGCCTAAAATTTAGGCCGTTTGGCTCAACCAATCTAGTCCGCAATAAATTTTAAAAATATGAATTTTTATTAATGTGTAATAGCCAAATACCAAGTTCCATTGAAATCTGCTCATCATTGGCCTATTTATTGTCAAAAAATGTGAATTCTAGGCCTGTTTTTTAAAACCGTTGTACAATTTTTTTTAAATTAAAATATTTTTAGACATCGTGTAAGTACTATACAATATTACTATGGATAAAGAAAAGTCACTCTGTGTCTGTGGTCCTGGTTGAGGTTTTCAATTTGAGGCTTGCTTAAATATATATGAAATATATATTTCAAAATTTTATATTTTCTATTTTGTTTCCATTAAATAATGAGCGTATATCTAAAATATCATCAAATCCCGAACAATTTTAAGAATTTGTAAAAATTTGCCCAAATTTGTGCCACATTTAAGTGACCTTATCAGCCAGCCTGCCAAAACTGTTATTTTAAACATTGGCACGTTGCTAATTCTAGTGCACATTTAAGAAAAAGTTAGCTGGCCCGTATTTTTCCCCATTAATATCCAATAGAAATCCATGCGTGTAGAGCATTTTTTGTGAAATGAGGCTTTTATCAGACAACTTTTTTGAAATTAAGTAATCATGAAACCAGTTTTCATTATCCGGACATTTTTATTATGGAAAGAAATGTGCAATTTGGTCATACCTAAAGTGTGATTACATAAAGTACTAAAAATTTTAAAATTTGATCATGCTAAGGACTCTCAATCTAAAAAGTCAAAAAATCGCATTTTCGCCAATAGCCTATTGCTCTAGGCACATTCCTAGAAATTTTACAAAACCGTAATCCAATTATGCACATGTGTGACATATTAAATTTTAAGGAAAGACAACAGCAACAAATTTTTCGAATTTCCCACATGCCCGCCACTAGAAATACTACGTCACTTTCCAACTGTGTATTTCTTATTTTGTAAAGTACAAAATATATGTTGCTTTGAGAATGTTTTAATTTTCCAAATCCATAAAGTTTTTTTTATATTTCTTCTGATTGTCCTTTAGAAAACATACTGCTTTAGGAAATATTTAAATTCAGGAAAGCTATATATTTTGCTTGTGTATTTCTTCTTAATTGTTCAGCAAAAAATGTGCATTGCTTCCTCTAATGTTTGAATTTAGGATAACTATAAAACTTGTAGATTTCTTGCAATTATTTAGAAAACATTGCTTGGGGAAATGTTTGAATTTAGGATATCTATGATTTATTTCTTGAACATTTCCTCTTGTTATTTATAAAACATATATTGAGTTTAAGATAACTAAAAAGTGTTTTTGGATATTTCTTCTTGATTGCTAAGTAAAAAATATATACTGCTTTGAGAATTGTTTGAAGTGAGGATCGTCATGAAGTTGTTCTTGTATTTCTTATTATTTGATAAGTACAAAATGTATGTTGCTTTGAGAAATGTTTGAATTTAGAATATACATAAATTGATCCAAAAGTGGAATACAAATATATAGAAAAAACAAGTCAATCAAGCATATATTTTCACAAATGTATTTAGCATTTAAAACATATCTATTAAAAAATATATATGGTAGAATAGAATAACAAACGTATGGTTAAAAAATATTAAAGGTTAAGTTAAAGATGTAACCACTATATGAATAAAAATATATGATTGCAATAATTAACTTAATGTAACATTTAAGGTAAACACATTTCAACTCTAGTTCAAATGCGCTTGCACTAAATAAAACAAAAACTACTTAAGTGTCTGATGTCTTTTATTACTGTGTAGCAAAGCAAACAATCCATGTAGTTAGTTGCAGAAATAAATTCAATTTACCGCAATAACATCACAAGTAAATAATTAGCAGTAGCATGCTATACAACACTGCGTATTTAATGCAAAGCAACTAGGGCGTTACAAAAAATATTAGTAAACAAACCTCGTCAATCTTGCTATTTTTAGAGACAATTCTCATTGCTTGCAAACACTAACATTCACTTATTTATAAATATGTATATTTCCTTGACAAATCTATAACTTTCGAACAGTTATATGTGTACTTTTTTTATATCAAGATTTTTGATTTTGTGAATAAAATTTCTATTTCTATGATAATTGTATATATACGAATAGCTGTACACCTCTTTTGTATTTGAAGATTTCCGATTTTCAATACAAAATGTTTATTTCGCTATGATAAATTCTGGTGTCTGCGTTTATTCTCATTATCGTGTTGGTCAGGTCAAAGAAGTATACTCTCACCATATTTACAAATCTGACGTTATTCTACTCTCGAGTACATTCTTGAAACTATATATTGGATGCTAATACATCCTCCAAATCTCTGCGTTAGTCAAAACAAAGACATAACGGGACATATTGTTGACATTACTGATCAATACTGTGTTGAACCTGATTACAATCTCATATTATGTGGTGATTTAAACTCAGCCTACACAAACCACGACCTACCAAAACTGACTGGACAGTTGAATCTTGTGAACAAGTCTGTCTCAGCAATCCATGGCAAATCGATTTTTGACCATGTTTTATAAAGTGATGCTATATCAGACATATACAGGGGCGCACCCTTTTTTTCTGAGGGGGGGAACTATTCTTTAGTTTATATATATATATATATATT
>CABFPE010000893.1:12965-39423 GCA_900660155.1 Hofstenia miamia | reverse complement strand
TATATATATATATATATATATATATTGTATGAATGAGCTATTGAATTCTAAACCATTTTTAGGTTTTCACTTCCATATATATTATTTGAATGTTATTCAATGAACGAATGTTGCATCCTAATTATGGGGCACTGCCCCAAACTAATGTGTTGATGATAGCCATTGAAATTATTTACTAATCCAGACAATCAAAATTTTAAAACAAATTTACCCAACCCACACCCGCAACCTAAGCATAAATACGCAACTCACGTCCACCTTTGCCCTAAACCTAATTGGCTTTCATAAAAACAAGGAAAAAAGCAAAGTCATAAAGCTAAAAATGCAAAATGCAACAACTCACATCATATATCGAAATATTTTAATACTTTTTCGAAAAGCTAATATTAGTTTTGCTAGTAAATTTCAACTAATTCATACCCAAACCCAATGCTAATATTTAACTACATCAAAAAGCAAGATGGCTTAAGATGCTTCTAAGGAAATCCAAATTAGGATCACAAATTTGCCGAAAAAAATCAATTTTTGAAAATTGCCAATTGTGGACAAAAATATTTATAGAGAAAATATCAATTACTTGCTATTCGTGATGCAAAATCACAGTAATGGAACTATTAAGTTTATGCAAATGATTTTACGTAATGGTTTACTTTGAACAAACAATATAAAGGTTAAACAAAATCACATTTGTGTCCCCTCACGTTCCCCAAAAATTTTTAAAAAAATAAGTAGGATGGCGCTGCCGCCCTGTCTATTACTAGGCTACTACAATGCATTATATGTTCTCATTTATGGCTTTGTGCTCTATGGAGGCTGTGAATAACAATATAACAACCAAACGTTACCTTATGCTGTGCAATATATTAATGATAAAATATTTTGAAATGACTAAGCTGAATTAAATACAAATTGTTAAGATTTTCGCAACATTTGAAGACAAAATAACCAAGAGATTATTGTAGTCATTTTAATATTGAATTTTGGAAACACAACGCGCTTTAGCAACAAATTAAACAGAAATAACTTCATTGTAACCAAATAACGAAATGTCTCCAAAATGTAACCTAACCTGCTATTGGGGATATTAGTTTTCTTGACAAATATATTTGAGTATGCAATTTTTACGAAATTTTGTTTTGAAATTATGTCAAATGCATTAATAGGTCTTTCTTAGTATGTTGAACAAATTCTCTAGGCTCTCTTTGAAGGATGTTAGGAATTGCTGAAAACTTGATTGTGAATGGCAGTGTGAATTAGATGGTACTTATATATAAATTTGTCTTGATTTTTAAAACAGTCTTATTTCAAAATAGTGAGGAATAAATTCTAGCAATGCATTTGAACAACCATTTTAGAGATTTTGGGCACTCTATTTAAACACAGTTTTCGAAACTTACAAATAGTTTTCACAGTTTATTTCCAGCAAAATCCTCTATTTTTTCTAATATTAGTTTATTTTCTATGAAACCACTAAGGCTTCAGGATGGATATGCTTATTAAAATAAAATACGATAGAACACTTTAAATCGACATCTGCTCGTATCTAGACAATGAATGCAAACAAAACAGGAGAGATTTTTACCAGGGGAAGGTTTCTTGCACTGTATTGAGGTATAAAGAGAAATTCTATTTTTAGAAACAGAACTCATTTTATTCAGGTATGCAGCTATCATGGCACAGTGCCCCTTCCCAATAGCATTACGTAATATTTGTAAAGGAAAATTCCTAGTTCAGTCATTCTTAGTAAAGGTTAGCAACCGAGGGTTTAACCAATCATAAATTACACCAAATAATCTAAATAAGTTCATCACAAATTAACTAAATGCATAGCATCGAATTTTTCCTCAAAACAAAGATGTGTTAGTCTAATTTAATTATGTGAATTTTAATATTGATTGTATGTCAAGGAAAATTATTTTTACCAAACAAAAATCTCAAATAATTGATATATTGATTACAGAGCCTTTTTTACAAATGGTATAGGCCTAACCAGAGTGGCAAATGGGTCACATATTTTGACCAACAACCTAACCCAGCAATTGACCCATGACTGCACCCGACCCATAGTATATGCTTACCCACGACCCACCCATGGGTCACACAGTCGGCTTTTGACCCGAGCTGAATATGCAAATGTTTGACAAAACTAACATGAAACAATGTCATTAACATTAATTTAAAAGTAGGTATTATATAGCATAGTAGATTGAATGCTAAATGGAAATGCATGGTTAGTTTTCCACTAATATTTCAGGGAATCCTTCAAACAATGCATTTCTCTGACCCGGCAATTTTCAAAATGTTGACCTATGACCCGACCTAACTTTTCTTGGTCCCAATCCGCAGGTCGGACCGGGTCGACCCGTTTGCTATAACAAATGTTTTGTAATTTAATAATATTTATGCCGTTTCTTGGAAAGCATATTAATTTGCAGAATGGTCTCCGCCTGGCTAAGAATAACAGTAAATTTTATATAACTAAATATGAACATGGTAATTTCTTTCGATTTATTAAATAAATTGAGGTAGAAGAAATCCAAATGTAAATTTAGTTTTGTGAATGGTATTATATTCCTTTGATGTGCGTCATCTATTGAATCAATTCAAGACGATAATCTTGGTTGCTGCAATGAGGCCAAACTGATTTTAAATTGTTAAATTCCAAAGTAATTGTAATTGCTTTATTTTTAATAACCAATGTAATAAAGAAATATATTAGTTTTTCTTAAATCGACAACGTATGATGTTAAAAGCTCGAATTGATTTGACACAGGTCTGTTTAACTCTATAAAAAATTGAGCATATTGCAACACTGCTTTACTTTATCAATGTGGTCACACAATAAGAGCTAGAAACACATGGAGGGTACTTTTGCGTTTTCTCTCCCCTCCCCCTTCCCACTCAATTTTTTCCAAAAATAGGCTAATTTGTCAACATAATTCTTCTAACCTTAATCCTAACTCTAACCCAAACCCAACCCAAGACCTAACCCTAAGCACAATTCTAACTTTAAGCTAAAATTTCAAATTGTAACCTAAATCTAATCTTACCTCGAACCATAAACCTAACATTACACTATGTTCTTCATTATGATAGAGCCGAATCAATGAAGACATATTCATTTTGAATTATTTAAATAAAGCAAAGCTTTTTAGGAAGTCTTTGAAACACGGCAGTTACGTGAAAAGAATTGATGAAAAAAGGCGGTGTGTTGATTGAATAAATTTGCCAAGTCTTGTAAACAAACAGAAGTCGCGTGTTTGAACCACAAACAAACATTTTCACAGTAATATATGATAATTATTTTATAATTCATATTGAAACTTACTAATATTAACAATAAATACAATAAATTTTGCATATCCCTTCTACATATTGTTTGGGTATGGTTTGGGTTAGGGTTAGGACTAAGTTGTGAGTTGGCTTAGTTTGGGGCAAAGGTTTGAGTTAGGTCTAAATTATTATATTGATAAACTAGCATATTTTTGCTANTAAAGAGAAATTCTATTTTTAGAAACAGAACTCATTTTATTCAGGTATGCAGCTATCATGGCACAGTGTCCCTTCCCAATAGCATTACGTAATATTTGTAAAGGAAAATTCCTAGTTCAGTCATTCTTAGTAAAGGTTAGCAACCGAGGGTTTAACCAATCATAAATTACACCAAATAATCTAAATAAGTTCATCACAAATTAACTAAATGCATAGCATCGAATTTTTCCTCAAAACAAAGATGTGTTAGTCTAATTTAATTATGTGAATTTTAATATTGATTGTATGTCAAGGAAAATTATTTTTACCAAACAAAAATCTCAAATAATTGATATATTGATTACAGAGCCTTTTTTACAAATGGTATAGGCCTAACCAGAGTGGCAAATGGGTCACATATTTTGNGACCCATGACTGCACCCGACCCATAGTATATGCTTACCCACGACCCACCCATGGGTCACACAGTCGGCTTTTGACCCGAGTTGTATTTGCAAATGTTTGACAAAACTAACATGAAACAATGTCATTAACATTAATTTAAAAGTAGGTATTATATAGCATAGTAGATTGAATGCTAAATGGAAATGCATGGTTAGTTTTCCACTAATATTTCAGGGAATCCTTCAAACAATGCATTTCTCTGACCCGGCAATTTTCAAAATGTTGACCTATGACCCGACCTAACTTTTCTTGGTCCCAATCCGCAGGTCGGACCGGGTCGACCCGTTTGCTATAACAAATGTTTTGTAATTTAATAATATTTATGCCGTTTCTTGGAAAGCATATTAATTTGCAGAATGGTCTCCGCCTGGCTAAGAATAACAGTAAATTTTATATAACTAAATATGAACATGGTAATTTCTTTCGATTTATTAAATAAATTGAGGTAGAAGAAATCCAAATGTAAATTTAGTTTTGTGAATGGTATTATATTCCTTTGATGTGCGTCATCTATTGAATCAATTCAAGACGATAATCTTGGTTGCTGCAATGAGGCCAAACTGATTTTAAATTGTTAAATTCCAAAGTAATTGTAATTGCTTTATTTTTAATAACCAATGTAATAAAGAAATATATTAGTTTTTCTTAAATCGACAACGTATGATGTTAAAAGCTCGAATTGATTTGACACAGGTCTGTTTAACTCTATAAAAAATTGAGCATATTGCAACACTGCTTTACTTTATCAATGTGGTCACACAATAAGAGCTAGAAACACATGGAGGGTACTTTTGCGTTTTCTCTCCCCTCCCCCTTCCCACTCAATTTTTTCCAAAAATAGGCTAATTTGTCAACATAATTCTTCTAACCTTAATCCTAACTCTAACCCAAACCCAACCCAAGACCTAACCCTAAGCACAATTCTAACTTTAAGCTAAAATTTCAAATTGTAACCTAAATCTAATCTTACCTCGAACCATAAACCTAACATTACACTATGTTCTTCATTATGATAGAGCCGAATCAATGAAGACATATTCATTTTGAATTATTTAAATAAAGCAAAGCTTTTTAGGAAGTCTTTGAAACACGGCAGTTACGTGAAAAGAATTGATGAAAAAAGGCGGTGTGTTGATTGAATAAATTTGCCAAGTCTTGTAAACAAACAGAAGTCGCGTGTTTGAACCACAAACAAACATTTTCACAGTAATATATGATAATTATTTTATAATTCATATTGAAACTTACTAATATTAACAATAAATACAATAAATTTTGCATATCCCTTCTACATATTGTTTGGGTATGGTTTGGGTTAGGGTTAGGACTAAGTTGTGAGTTGGCTTAGTTTGGGGCAAAGGTTTGAGTTAGGTCTAAATTATTATATTGATAAACTAGCATATTTTTGCTATTATTTCAGAGTGGGGGGGCCTGGGGGAGATAACGCAAAAGTATCCACATAAATCACATAAATAATGATGGCGCATTATAATATATAGTTGGTGCTCATTTATCAACTTTTCTCTGATTTTGTGCCAATTTATGAACTTTTGGTTAATAAGCAAATTTCCTTCCAGTTGATATATTTTTTTTATTAATTTGACAATGGGAATTCATGTAAAACTTATTTTATGTAACTAATGTACTAGATTGGCTAAATCGTTATTATCCACCTGATAAACTATTTTCAATTTGTCGAATTCATTAAACATTACTCCGGAAGTATTAATTACATTGTATTTTTATTATTAATGATATGTTTCATGCAATGCAAATGAAAATTTACTTAAAGTAGAATTGGTTTTTTTCGCACTCTTGCACCGAAGTTATAATAAAGATTTTTTTGCAATATTTTAATGGAACTGTTATAAAATTGCTCTCTAATACGACTATGTAGATTAATAGTAAATTGATGAGTTCCTGCGAAAAATATAATTTTGCAAGTTTAGTAGAAACTAATATTTAATAAAATTTGTTCAAATATGGTTAACTTTTTTTGTTGGTGGATTATTTCTACTTAATTTATTAGGTTGTAGAAATATAATTTAATATAATCTATCTTCAAAGCTAGTTGAAATTTATATTAAACTAATTTTTGGTTCACACATAGATATCAACTCCTGAAAGAGAAATTGCATCCAAAGATGACTAAACATAGAGGAGAGTAAAGCAATTTCTTAGTTGTTGTTGAATTTGGTTGTTACTTAAATTTACTTTTGCCAATCTTAGTTATGCTTGAACATCTTTATTGTTGGGCTTCAAAATTATTAATATAACTAAATGTTGCTTATTAACTAAATAATGAATTAGCCATTCCTCATATATATATATATATATATATATATATATTAGAGTTGGGCGCCGCCGTAAGCCGACTACAATTGGCAGCGCAGACCCCATAAGTCGGCGGCGGCAGCACAGCCGGCTAAGTGACATCTATAGAACTGGATTAGACTGTATAATGTTCAATATAGAAACCCTATAAGGCCTATCGCCCTTGAAAATCCGTATAAAATGCAAGCAGTATTGTGAAAATATCTTCTACAGAACAAAAGCTCATTATTAGGGATGGCGAGCAGTGATTACCAGTTTAAACCTGCATAAACTTTAGGGACAATTTCAAACTGAACACATCTATTTAAACTGTAGTTTAAACATACAAAATTACTTTTAAACGTCGCTTAAAGTTTCAGCCATTTAAAACTCATAATCAGGCGATCGTGAATTGTTTCCATAGAGATCCGATTTCGGTGGTTTCCTATAGAAATATAGCAGTGGAAAAAGCTCTTTTGCAATTTGCGGAAGATGGCAAGATACCCAGAATATATTGGGCCATATCGGAAAATTTTGAAAAATTCTTCCTGTTACCAATCTTTCTGAAAAACTTGCCAGTTACTTTCATGTGCAAAATAATGACGTTAATAATCACGCTAAAATAAAACTGCAGCTTAAACTTTGAAGTTTAAATCATTGCCACATTTATATAAACTTGTATTTAACACAAAGTTTAAACGTAGTTTAAGCGGAAGTTTAAATTGGTCATCACTGATGGCGAGTGGCTCAGATTTCCCTTAAAATTTGAAAAAGTCATTAATCTGATGTTTAGGAAATTACCCGTAGTAATAGTATCCAATTTTGCAGTTAGAAACTTATTATAACTTGGGCTGCTATGAAATATATTTCTGAATCAACTAAAGAATATTTGAACGTACTGACGAGCTTTGGTTTCTACATATTGACTATCACATTGCCATCAAGCCATTCTTTCTAAAAAATTGGGAAGATTCAGTAGATTAATATCAAATATTTCAACATTGCTTCAATATGCAGGCGTTGATGAACGAAATTGTGTCAATTATAAATATTTTGTTTAGTCAACATGCATTTAAATTGATTTTGCCTGTTCGAATTCTTTGTATATGTAGATTTGTCAATAGGTGCAAATAAAAGCGAACTACATGGAATAACCTGCTTGTTAATTGTATTTGTGATTGATGAGATTCCTATTGTAGGATTTTGAGGAAACTTCTGTTTGAAAAGTAAAATATATTATTCCAGACAATTTTTTTTATTAGCACAGGATTCTATGCAAAATCTATCTTCTGTATTTTGTGTCTAAGAGCAAGTATGCGATACATGAATATCTACACAAATACATGAAAAACTGATGCACGGCAATTCATGGTTATGATGACATAAATTCTGTTTAGCAGGGAAATAAAATTTTTAATTTTTCTATTTTTATTTGGATATCAGGACAGGATTCTATACACTATCTATCATCTGCATTTTATGTTTATGCAGAAGTTTAACTTTACATGAATATCTTCATGAATATATGACGAAATTGATTCACGATAATTAATGATTATGACTGTCATCCAATAGAATCTCAAAGGAAGTAAATTTTTTTAGTATTTGTTAGGGCCTCTGAACCTCTTGCAGATACATGTAGTGTCCGTGTCCTAAAATGAAATTCATAACATATTTTTCTTTATTATTCCAAGACATGATTTCGACATTTAAGATTTAATTATTTGCAAAATCGTCATTTAATAAAATCAAAGCAAATATTTATAAATAATTATTCAAGTAGAAATTTGTTTAAACAAATAAAGTCATTTAATTGATCTATTCATTGTTAAACAATAATTTTAGCATTAATTAAGGATTTGAATGTCAACAAAGCTTACGTAGAAATTATAAATTAAATAGAGAAATATTTTTTCTTCGCTTAAAATTCAACCAGTGCGTTTACATTTAATGAAAAATTGCGTTATCTGCATGTGCTTCTTATGTAAATAATAAGATTATTAAGATTAAGATGAAATGTTAAGATTGCTAAATTGAAATTCTTACAAATACTTTTAGCAAGAATGACTCTAACACCGCACTTTACTGTTGAATTAAATATCTTAGCAAAAATTATAGATGTAGTTTTCAATCTTTCATGACAGTGAATTGTTCGTCTTAATGAAATCTTTGATTAGCAATATTGTCATGTTCCATCCCTCAGTGTTGGCAGTAACCCGAAATGCCATAATACATTTTTTAGTATTTTTTGTGTAGATGTTATTGTTTTAATTGTAATTAAAAAAACTTACTTCAAACTCAGTAATGACAGCTTTTTGGGCTTTTCGTTTTTCTTACATGAAATGCTGTCTCATTCAACGTAGACTAGTTTTTTAGGCCATAACTATATATTATAAAGGGCTATACGAAGGCCTTCTATATAAACGAGCCGGGAAAATTACATACTAGCCTCTGTATGAGGAGGCCAATGCATTATATGCATTTCGACGCTTATATCAGGAACTGTTTACTTAAGTTTAGCTTTCAGTACTGTACTTAACGAACTTTTGGCTTAGAATCAAATAAGACAATTCCGCAAAAATTTGTAAAATAGTTTTTGCGCAATGAACCAATATTTTACAGAAATTTCGCAAAAAATGCATATATCTGTTACGAAATTTTTTAGAAATTGCAAAATAAATGTAAAAAAGCCATAGAGTTCTGTCGATTGCAAATAGAAAGGAGTAAAAATTTTGAAAATTGGATCAAACCCGAATGAGCTATAGCTTCTCAAAAATGGACTACTCAGCCAAAAATTTTCAATTTGGGGGTCCTTACTTGAAATATGCATTTTTTGAAATAATATAAAATCGCATTCAATAATGAAGTATTGTAATCGTTCTGGTAGCACCATAACTAAAAAACATAGGAAATTGAATGAGAAAAATTTGTTAAAATTATAGTACAATTTTCAACGTCTAATGTTGTTGTATTTAGCAAAAGAAGTTTTCCTAGTTGGTTAAATTATTCGAGATTGTTATAGGTGCAGAGTGTTTGCGCATTTCAAATATTTCCAAGGAGCCCAGGGGCGATCTTATAGTAATTTCAAGCCAGTAGCCCTTAAAGGAGTAAAGCACACTTTTATCATAGGATTATCTCTGGTCTCTACAAAGCCTCATCAATTTTTTGGATTTTAAAAAGTTCAAGAACTGTAAAATAACATCAAAGGAAAATCATATATGTAATGTATCATATTTAAGTAAGTAATAAATCTTTATGGAATACCATTCTGAAGTAAAAATCCATGTCGCAAGGAGGCTTAGGTTTATATAACCAACGCATTTGATGTATTGGTAAACAATGCTACTGTTTCTTGCAAATTCACTGATTTTCATAAAGAACGTGAATAATTCAGTTAGGCAGTGACCTTAAAATCAAAACTGAAACTTGTTGCTATAACACCTTTATCATTTCGATAGTATTTTTAGAGTTTTAAGAACGTCGTTATCTACTCAAGGTGCACATCTCAAGCTGGTATTAACTACGTGTAGATGTAAAAGCACAAAATTGTATATTGTTAAAATAACATTTGTTTTATTATGCAGGGAATAGAACTAGCCGCCGTCACGCCACGCCGCTACCGCTTATGAATGTGATGCGCGCCGCTGCAAAATGTAACATCGGTGCTAAACGGCATGGTTTTGTTATAATTTCGTTTTGAGAAAAATAATATACGTTGTACTTACTATGGAAACGTTGTTGGAACTGGTCGGCAAAAATAGTAGTCTAACCCAACCAGAACTGCTGTTAGCAGCGCTGTTACCAGCTGCAAACTGTAACAGCAAACTAGTGCTGTTTAAAACAGCACATAAAATTAACCATATTAGCATATTATCTCTGTATTTCAATACCCTCAACTGCCCATCAAAGATGCACAAGAATTCATATAAGTGCTATAATAATTAATAAAGATAATTGCAGTCCCAAGTAGTCAACCAACCCCGTTGATAGAGGGCGATTCAACTTATCAATTATGTTTTATATAATACTCATTAATATTCATTCTTTATCGTAAGTCATTGAGTTGTGTGCTGTGCGCATTTACAAATTGTCATTTCTCGCTTTTTCTCACCTAGAATGGATGATCAATTTTTTATTTGGCACAATTTTCAAAACATTTACAAAGCACCGGGTATTATAACATTAGATGATTTTTATAGTGATACAAGCAGAACACATGTTGCTATTTTTAATACTGCTTTTATACATGTTATATATACTCTTTGTGTTATATGTTTTGTCGATATGTTAACCATTTTAAAATTCTTCTTGAAGTCCGGTTTAGTAGTTGTTTTTAATAGTTTCTTTCACTGAAAATTGCTTTTCTTTTATTTTTGTTTAAAAACAATATTATTGTCTCTTATCCAGTGGTGTACACAACAAATGTTCAAAACTGATTTAATTTCGTTTAATCAAAAAATGTTCTGCAGAAACATTAGAAATATTTTTAAAAAGTCGGGAAGTGTATTTTTAGAGTCTACTTTTGAACATCTTCGTATGATCAATACCGCGAAACAACAGCTGAACAGCGTGGATGATCTGAATCAGCCATTTTGCATTCCTGCATAAATGATATTTCAGAAGGCTATTGTGCAGGTTTAGTCGAGAGTATGCCTCGAATTTAGGCAGACATCAACGCGCGTGGCGGGTCAACGAGGTATTGAGAAACTATTCATTTCTATTTATGTTGAATTTTTGGTTTGCTTTTCTTTTGAATATTTCGATTTGAGTCAGTTTTCCTTTCATTTCATTATTTCTGCTAGTGGTGTTAAACTTTTGGCGGGGACTGTATATCATAGTTGTAACCGGGTCGGTCTTTGGCCTCAAAATTTAGAACGAAGCAGGCCAGGGGCGGGCCGATTGAGAAATTTATGAACAACGAGCCTAGAATTGTTCAAAATGTCATTAATAAATATACCTTGTCTTGCATTAAAATATTATATCCAATTGACTAATAATACATCAAAATGTAATTCCACGGCAACAATAATTACAATTTATTCAGAAATTGTCTTAGTAATAGCAATCAATTTAATTTATATTTTAGGTGTCCCAGCGGAACATTTAAATTACTTTGACAAAACACTGTGTATTATTTGCATGTTTGAGAGGGGCATGCTGCATAAGTTCGTAACATTCTTATATGATGTACAATAAACATATTTATTATTAATACTTCAATACGCATCCTTATTTGAAGCCGATCGCATTTGATGCCATCACGAGTTAACTATATTCTTAAAAATGCAGTTGATTCAAAAATGTTTTTATTTTAATATTTTCAATTATATGCTTAATTTTTTTATTTACAAAAATCGTATAATGGTTTTGGATATGACGGGCCAAGTCTGGGCCTGAATATTACCATTTGCAACAGACTATGCTTGAACTAATGGCCCGGTTACAACTCTGCTGCATATATATATATATATATATATATATATATATATATATATATATATATATACATATATACATATATATAATCTAGAAACAATTTATTGAGACTCCTTAAATGATTCTATTACATGTATATTATAATTTTTTAGGGAAGTGCTACCTTTTTCAATGTTGAAATGCTTTGTTAATAATGTGATATTAACTATATTAAGTATTTTTCGATAAATTTCTAAACCTTGGTTTCTCACGAAGCCATTCAGTATTTGTTATATTTTTTAATATCATGAACTCTCAATATTTCAAAATACTAAATTTTTAAAAAATTGGTGCAATTTTCAGGCTGAAAGTTTTGTCCTTCCCACATTCATATTTGTTGTATTTTTTTAAATTTAGCAGATTTTTTACATAAATTTTTGCTTGGGTCAGAATATTAGGACTTTGCAATTTTTTAAAAATTATTCAGGCTGACTATTTTTAATTGATTTCTAATCATAGCTGAACTTTAGGATAAGGTCATTACTTCAATATTATTCTAATACCGGATACAAGCTGACTAATTTCATTTGAAATTTTATAAAATATTGATGAATTGCAGGTTCTATCTACTGTTTCAGTGATGTTATTATGCCAGATACAGACCAACCTAACTTCTATTTAACTTGTTTAAAATTTAGTTAAATTTCTCTACCTACATTCAAACAATTATTTATCCGTTTAACAAATTAAGCTTGAACCCCTGGATATGGTCAGAAAATTTTTGATATTATTTATTTTTTACAAACCAATTATGTTTTAATAATTTTTCTTTACTACAGTTACCTAGCATTTCTTTGTTGTTATTCATTATTCTAATCATTTTGGTTTATTAAAAGGTCGTGCTGGTGCTTCTCATAGCTAAAGGAAAAAATTGAGAATTTCAATGTTAATTTCAAACCATTTATGAACAAATTTCCGCTGCAAGAAACACATATTTAAGCAATTATATTTATAATCATGGATTAGTTGGTTATTGTCTAGTCTAGACTTAAAAATATTATGGGCTTTCCAAAAATGACTTTCTTATACCAATTAGTGACTGGCTCTAAACATAAAAGAAAATTTGAAAAATGGCACAATTAATATATATATATATATATATATATATATATAGATTTGGCAGGTTCAAACCCCGTATAGTTCAAATGTCGCTCGTGTTGGAATGTTGTACAAAACGACTACAGCTTAGTTTAGTTTTGTTTATATTACTCGTATATAAATAAGAAATATATCAAAAATTGCAGAAATTACTCTTTTTGTGGCAAAGCACAAAAAATTCAATGTCATTTCTAGTAGTCTACATTTATAAACTTTGTTGTAATATGTTAGCCTTAGGGATTACCTAATAAAAACAGAAATCATAGATCTCAGATTTTTTAGAGATACCTCGAGTTATTGAAAATTTTCAGCTTTAATTTTTTTGAACAAGGGAGAGAGAGAGAAATATATAATATATTTGCCCTTGCTACCAAAATTTCAAACAATAAACAACATTAGAATACACCATAGTATACATATATATATATATATATATGTATATATATATATATATATATATATATATGTGGTTAATAAAAAATGCGTTTTTTAAAATGTTTGTTTATGTCTCTTAAAACGTAGTATATTTAAAGAACTGTAGTGATGCACTTATCAATAAAGATTTCAATCGTTCAAATTTTAAGCGTTCAAATTTTTGCGTGCAGTTTCAAATTTAGACGTGAATTTTGAATCAACAAAAATGATTTGAATTCATCGTCAAAAAGACAATGACTCTTAAAGTCGAAAAAGAAAAGAATAAAATGAGAGGAAATATGAAGGAAGAAAGAGAAAAAGAAAGAGAGAGAGAGAGAGAGAGAGAGAGAGAGAGAGAGGAAGAAAACAAGAGAAAGCGAGAGAAAGAGAGAGAGAGATGAGGGGAAAAGCAGACGATTAGAGAAAAAGGAAAAAGAAATTTGACAAACTTTTCTGAGAAATTTTGTACATGTACGCCCGAACCTGTAGCAGCCCTTGATTAATTCTACACTCGTATGTTAGCATCTACTCCTATCAGAGTCTTTTGTAGGGTAATATGCATCACTACAGTACTTTAAAACTACTACTTGTTAAGAGATATAAACAAACATTTTATAAAACTCACTTTTATCTGAACCCCCATATATATATATATATATATCCATTTTTTGATTGCATCGAAGCAATTCTATAACCTGAATCATTGAGTCTAGAATTAATGGATAACTTATGTCTCTTTCAGTGGGAACTACATGGTGTAGATGATGTTTAAATATTTTGTGATTTTAACCCATAGTTTGTCACATTAAATTTGTTGTCTGCCATATAATAATTGTATCACATAATGATTACATAATGTTTCAAAATCAACAGTAGGTATCATTATTTTAAAAGCTCTTTGCTGAATTCTTTCTAATGCCTGTTTTTGATTTTTTGTTATAGAGTGATGCCAAAGTGGACTACAGCATTCAAGAACAGTGCGAATTATTTCCTTGTACAATTTTATTATATATTTAACGTCAGTGGTTAAACGACTTAAGAGAGTAAGGAAACTAGTCTTATTTGTTTTGCAAAATCAAGGTCATCGCTGAAAATTCAACTTGTAATTGATTGGCAGATTCGTATTGACTTGCTGATTTATTATTCAAATCAAAATGTACGATAAGATAAAAAGTAAATCAATGGTATAGAAATGATTTTGCAATGTGGTTGCATTGTATTGATTCACCTATCCGTATTGGGAGAAAGTTTCTCTCTTGCAACAATTGGCCCATTGGTCCCCATCCTTGCAAAAAATGCCAATCTGTCAGATGATTTAATCGGAATATTCATGGGAATGAAAGAAATTACCAACATACTCCTAGTCTTTTTTGTCTGGTCAAAGTTCATAACAAAATCAAACTGTGTTTATGTGACTGCAATTGGAGGATGCTTTTCATTTTTAGTAAATGCTTCTTTCTTACTTTTAAATGTAAACGAAGTATATTCAAGAAAAGAAGTGTTGTTTGGATTGGCAGTGCTCATCCGAATAATGCAAGGCTGTGCGCAAGGAATGATATATTCCACAGCAGTTACCTCCTGTCTATATTTTTTTCCAGAAAGGAAACAAGCCTTCATCTTGAGTACGCAATATGTTCGTGGATTTGGATTCGCTATTGGTCCAGCTTTGGCGGAATTTATTAATTACAAACTTGGCTATGATGCTACTTTTACTGCAATAAGTTCCTTTTTGGGTATCTCTAACATATCGTTATTAATTTTCGTGCTATTAGCTACTTGTTCAAGTGAAAATCAATTTGATGATCAATCTATACAATCCACTCCACTGAGATCGGTTTTATCGAAACCAGGATTTCTGTTGTATTCTCTTACGTTTGCCACTGTAATGGCAATGCAAGGCGTAAGGGACACGGCGTTTGCAATTTTTTTCCAAGAGCATCTGCATTTCTCAAAATTGACCACTGGCTACTTGTTTTCTGCGACAACTACATCCTTCTTTATTGGAATATTTTTTACTGGTTACATATGTAAGAAGGGATATGCAGGCTTTGTTGCACTTCTATGCAATGCACTGTCTTCCATTGCAATAAGTATATTCTTTCTTAGCAAATATTGGACAACTCTCTCTAATGAGTATATATTGGCTTTACCAATGATCCTTCAAGGGATATCAATAAGTGGAATATATCCATCAATAATGATACTTCAAAATGTAATACTGCTGAAATATGGATATGATGATCATGTCCAAAATACGCTCATAGCTAGTAACACAAATTGCTTATTTAATTCCTTAGGGAAAGCCATCGCAATGCTTATTTTGTGTGGACCCGTTTTGCAATTTTTGCGTTTCTATGACATGTGTGGAATATTTCTTGTCATATACATACTTTTGCTAATATGTAATTCATATAATTTTGGATATAATATTTTGTACAGAAAAATTCAATTATGATTTTTAAATTTAGTATTCCATTACATCAACATCAATTTCATTATTTTGACGAATCGTTTAAAAACTGTTTAAAATTGGTTTAGACTGTGGATTTCATCCAAGCCTCTGCACAGAGTTGTAAGCAGGTACGATCCGTATGTAGTAAATTCTATGAGATATGATTACCACGCAAGTCTCTACATTCCTCAAATCTTGTGGAAAATTCTGGCGTGAGTGCGCTGTTATGTTACAATTGAAAAGAGGATAAAGGCCTCTGTTGCTGACAAATTCAGAATTTCATTAATATATCAATTAGGGACTTTTCCAAATTGTTCTTATGACCTGATTTTGATTGAAGTTAAATTATAAGAGATTTCTATTTTCAATATACAATGTCATCTTAAAATTTCACCAGTAACAAATTTATGCATAAAAGCATATTTTAACTTT
This sequence comes from Hofstenia miamia, assembly GCA_900660155.1. Taxonomy (NCBI): domain Eukaryota; kingdom Metazoa; phylum Xenacoelomorpha; order Acoela; family Hofsteniidae; genus Hofstenia; species Hofstenia miamia. Next base: position 23,303 of record CABFPE010000893.1, on the reverse strand, counting down.
AATAGCTTTTTTTCATTTCTTCCTCTACATGGAAATCTTAAGCAAATTCTACAATATTGACATTTTTAAATATATACACTAATTATTTATTATAAAAAAACTTGAAAATATTCCCAGATTACTCCAAACATTGGGTTTTGCATTAGTCATTTCCTAGATTAATGCTGGATCCAGAGCATGACATTTTGAATATATTTTGTGATATGGAGTGGGGTATTTATGTATGTCAATTATTGATTTATTTTTTTACAATAATAATAATTAATATAATAATAATAATAAAATTAAGAGTCAAAGGTAATTTATTGCATTACACAATTGTACATAAAACAAAACACTACAAACAAAATTATTGATTTATATATATATATATATATATAACAATTATAATAATAATAATAATAATAATAATAATAATAAAAGTAAAAGCAACGTATTGCGTAAAATACTGAACAATACAAATTCAAAAAACTACAACAGTAAAAATATATAAATAATGTGCAAGTTTTTGCGTGAAAGCTTTTGTGTGNTAGAAATTACGGCTCGTTGACAAGTCTGATTCAGAAGTGTTTTTCTCAATGGCACTGCAACATTAAAAAAGTACAGATGTGTGGCGCGTTGTATTTTATTGAAATAAAATATAGTATGTATTTAGTGTCCATAATTTTTTCAATGACTAGTTGATTGACACCTCACTTAACAAAAATATGAAAATACTAAATTCCATCATCGTAGTTGTTTTGTATTCCAAAAATATCATTTCTATCCAANTATATATATATATATATATATAACAATTATAATAATAATAATAATAATAATAATAAAAGTAAAAGCAACGTATTGCGTAAAATACTGAACAATACAAATTCAAAAAACTACAACAGTAAAAATATATAAATAATGTGCAAGTTTTTGCGTGAAAGCTTTTGTGTGTATACGCTAAATGCGATTTTGAAAAGATTGAAAAAGGTTGCTTTTTGACAAAAATCTTTCAATTTTCTTTTAAAGTTTTTTTTGATTAGTTTCTGATCGACATACATAATCTATTTTGTTCCAGACGTGGATTTCTCAATGATGATATGTGTCTAAAGATTCTTTAATTGAAAAAAGTTGTAAACGATTGTTTACTTTTAAATGACAAATAAGAAACATTAGTGATGGGCATTTTGCTTTAGATCTCAATAGAATACTTAGAGCTTTATTCTTAATTTTTGTAAGAAGAAGCCATTTATTTCTATATTCTGATAAACTACCATGATTTTTTGAAAAATTTAGAGTTTTTTAATGCCCAGTTTAAAGTTGTCAAAAAATTGACATATTTTAGCTGTAGATTGTAATAACAAAGTTGAACAGTAGCTTAAGTGAGACAAACAAAGATGTTTATTAACTGCTTATGATATTAAGATGAAAAATTCCCTAAATGATAAAGATATTTTATTCCAACTTTTAGTTTGCAAACATGAATAGAATTTAGGTAATTATCTATTTCAGCTCCTAAGTATTTAAATCAATTACTTTTTGTGATTATTTTGTTTTTGATTTTAAGTTCCCAGGTTTTGTCTTAGACTCTCACAAGAATTTGATGAAAAGAAAATAAATTGAGTTTTATCAACATTTATTTTTAGTTCGTTTAGCTCTATTTTTATTATGGGGAGGTGGTGCCAAATAAAGAGTGACATCGGGTACCCAATAACCCGGACTAGATTTATTTTGATAATAGTGATGGTGACCACAGCTTGATTTGAGAAAGATCAAAGACGTTGAGTAAAACTAATGAATTGCTGTTACCCCGTCAGAATAGGATTGATGTTAATGATAATTTGATTGGAGAAAGATCCACAACGTCAAATCAAATTCAACGTTCCGGGTCAAGCAGTAAATATTACGATCGGGTCGGGATCTGATCCATGTTTACCTCATATTGTCTATCTCTAGTGTAAATTGCACCTTTGAATGTATATCCCAAAAAATAATAATTTTGATTAGCTGAAGGCTCACGGCAAAAAATATTGTGTCAATATCTGCCAATGTTTCAGAAGGTACTACTGTTCCCTGCGATATCCCTGTTTCAGTTGTTACATTGTCAGATTATTTTTCCATTCAAAACTACATGCTGTTTTCGGTTTCGTAAGAAGTTCATGATTATAAAATAGCGTTGTTATCAAAAAAGTATTGTGCCAATTTTCGTAATAGTAATTCAGAATTCATACTTTATTAAATGTTTTGATTAAATCGATTATGGTTACACAACCAAACTTGCTTTTGAGTATAATTATTATTATTTTTTCCGTAATTGATAATGCTGCATCCCTTGTACTGTAGCTGGGACGAAATCCAAATTGAGTTTTTGATAAAATGAAGATACCGATATATAAGCATTTATTTCGACATAAAGCAATTTTTCAAAAAATTTGCGGAATAGATTTGTAATTGATATTGGTCAATATTTTTTTGCAGAAAAGAGTCACTGCTTTATACAAAGGAGTATTTTCAGATTTTTATGTAAATTCTGGAAATTATTATACATAATTCATTGATTAAATGCAAAAAGTAAATGCTCGCCAAATATTGGAAAAACTCTTTAATTACAAAGCAAGGAAAGTTAAACGTAGCCGTTAATTTGTTAGTATTTAATTTTTTTCCAATAAGACTTAATTCCTATATACTGTGCAAGCCTAAATGAAAAACGGGAAGAATGATTTTTGAAAGTCGATAGACTTTTCATAAATTGAGTAAAATTAGAACTTCCAGTAATTTTATTGTTCTGTTTAATACATTTAGTATTATATTTTTATCTGAAATAATTGCTTCGTTAGATATAATTCATTTATGGTTCAAGAAATTTTTTTTGACTTCCCAAATTGAGTTAAAAACATATTTCCACTATTCTTTTGCATTGTTTATCTTTCTAAGAAACACTTCTTTGGCTTTTGTGGTTTCTTAAGTTTCAATTGTTTAGCAAAATTCCTTAGCACGAACATAATTAGTCAATTTTTTTCAGCTGATACTGATTTTTCCAAATCTAAAAGTTTCCACAAACTTTCAATAGCACGACTACTGGAGATACACGTCTTAGCAGATTTCTTAAATGCGAAAGAAGAAAATATCAATAGCAATGGTTCTCTGTTCTACATTGTATAACCTTCTAGTAATGAAAAATTACTTAAAAGACATGTTCGTTGAAAGAAAGATTCCATGGGCAAATCCTGTTAAAACTATAGTTGGGATTAGGAAATCAACACCCCTTTGAAAATTAGGATGAGCCTTCCATTCATATTACTATCCTATAGGAATCAGCATTAAAATGCTCCCGACGTTCTTACTAATTATGATCCAAATAAACAAAAAAATTGGTTGTCTATTTCAGTTTTTCTCTAGTCAAAAACGTTTTTCCCCACTTTTGCCCCATGGGTACCCACAATAGAACAATCTTAAACCATACCCTTCCTCCCAATTTGCCCACTTTTCCTATGGGTCGACCCACCTCACATCTATCTCTGATCCAAATAAATTTCAAATGCGTGACTGCGTCGTCGTATTTCAACATTAGTTCAATTCCGGGTCATATCATCTCGATGTTTGAATTGGAAAGATGAGAAGAGTGTTATAAACTGATTACTTGTTATTGCCTTGTAACTGAATCTTTAAATGTTATTTATAAATCGTATATTTTAATTTGTTATTTACTTAATGTTTTTTGATCAAAGCCTTATTTCACACAATAGCATATATTGAGTTTACTATGTGAAGATTCAACTATATTGCGTTTTGTCTTGATACTCATATTGATTCATTCAAACTTAGAGCTTAAATCACTGTTGGACTTTCCAAGAAATACAAGTATTTACAAACAATAAAACTCTAAATTACACATCATTATTTGCCCTCTCAAACAAACTTATCAGTACACGACACTGCGCTAATAAAGTTTTCCTGAAATAGACAAAGCATATTATAACGGATTTTAAAGCATTTTATTTTAAATATATCAATAGACTTAATCAATTATCTAACATGTGCTTCAACTTGCTCTGTGCAAACGTCTAAATATAGCTCATTAATACGTACATATATGACTAAACTTAGTCAACTATTTTGCATGTGCTTTAACTTGCTAAGTGCATGCTTTTAAATGTATCTATAACTATAATATGCATACATAGGCCTATTTTCGCGAAGTTATCTCAAACAATTTGAAAAATGTATTTAAAATGTATGTTTTAAGTAAAAATTGATTTTTCTTGACTGAAAGAAAATTTCATGTATAATTTAAAGTCTTAGGGTGGAAGGCAATAAAAATTTCCACGATTTTATTAAATGAAATCATAAAGTCAAAGACGGAATGTAAAACAAACAAAGCATCAAAGAAGAATAGATAACAAAAAATCCAAATAAAGCTGAGAAAAACTTCAATGTGTAGTTTTTGAGTGAAATAGTTTAATTAATGTTAAAATTTTACGCCTGACTCTACCCATCCGAACCCGATATCTTGAAAATCCTGTTGATCTTTGATTAGTAAGTTATATTTTATCAAAATTCTGACAAAATAATTTAAAATGCTTTTAAAAACTTCAAATATGGTCTATGCATTTGAAAGAATTTTTTTCGAGTTTTCAATTAAAGATGTTTTGAAAATTAATATACGGTTACTTATTAAACCACTTTAATCATGTTACTTTTTAAAACTTAACACGGCACTTAATAAGGTGAAAATTTTACAGATTTCGGGTTGATGTTATCAAAACTACGTTGCTTCATTTAGAAAGTAGTTTGGATATTGAATGTCCCAAACAAATGAAGCCCAACGTTACTTCAAATATATTGCGCAGGTCTATGGTCATTCAATTTACGAGAATCCTTCCAACACCTAGTTTTCCATGAATCTACAAGTATGTTAAAGTTAGAATGTTGCTATTTACTTATTAATACATTGTTTATTTTTGAAAATCGTTGTTTTTTGGACAATATTATATATTCAAACACTGGCTGAAAATTAGCATGGATCCTATTTGACTTGTCAGGTCGCCTGAACCTAATAATATGGTCATGAGCGGTACCTTGGAATTATTTCCGATATATCCCTCTATAGCAGTTGATAGTTGAGTCCCACTCCATATCCTTGAAATTTGATCCAGTCTATTTCTTTTGTCGTTTTGAGATAAAATTTTCTAAAAAATTAATAATTCAATTGCATAATGAATTGAGATATTATGAGTGTATTTTAGCTAGGTATGTCAAAAGCTATAATAAAATCTACACACTGAAGCTGAAAAACTTTAAAGTGAGTTTATTTGTCAACATATTTCTTATTAATTCTATAGCATTCCTCTGCATTTGGCCCGATTTGTGTGCATTTTTTCCTAATACTCCGTTTTTTCAACTTCGACTTAATTTTTCCAATTTCTCGGTCCATATCAATCTCTGGCAAATTTAATTCATTGCATAGCATTCAGAAATAATATTTTAAGAAATAATATATATATATATATATATTGACTTCAAATGTGAAACAAATGAATGATACTAAAACACAAATTCATTACAGATATACCCTCGATGATTTTTATAAAATTAACGTATCTATGCTACCACGAAAGTTGGGCACATGGATAAAAGGCATCATTTTAAAAATTTTTCATTGTATCATCTGGACCACTGAATTTCAAAAATGAATCAAATACACAGCGCAAATCGCCGCTTCAGGAATAATTCTTCTTTCAACTGTAAGCAAGCAGCATTCATCATCACCAAATATGAACAGTCCAAGAGCATCAAGGAGGTCCAAAGAGCATTCAGAAAGGAATTTTACCCAAAGAACGTGAAGTTCCGAATATCCTTGCATTCACAAGAATTCTGAAACCTTTTAAAGAAGAATCAGCTCTTTGACAACAGGTCCGTGCCATTGCGTAACAATATCAAGGCTGTGAAAAATTTTATCGAGCAAAATCCAAAATGCCATATAAGGGAGGCAGCAAGAGTCCTTGGCTTAAGCTATGGGGCCATTTGGACAATTTTGAGGAAGAATCTCAAGTGGAGGTACCTGTAGTCGAAGAGCACTTGTTGAAAAAAACCGAGTAGCAAAAAAAACTACCAAAACCTGCTTTAACCGATTGGAAACCCTGCTTCTATCGTAAATATATATAAAAAAATATTCGTTTAAATTAAGAAAGAAAGACAGAAATCGTATAACAAGTAAAAATATACAGCCATTAGTTATTAAAATAGCGACGTACACGAAATTTCCCGTAATAGGGAAATGTATCAGAAATGATTCAGTGTAAGGCATGCTAGGATGTGAATCAGATGCTTTAAAAAGACGAGCACAGAGATGGATTCGTCGTAAGTCTATAATTGAAGCACCACTTGTGTTTCCAGTCATGATGCACTGTGCTCTATTACAGATGGTTTGTAATTTGGAGTTTTGATAATCAGGTAGCACAGAGAAAACAGGTTAGCAGTAATCCAGGATGCTAACGATGGTGCTGAGAAATATGCTATTCATTGTAATGCTATCACAACAGCTCTTCAGAGTTTCTAATTCTCTTAAGGTGGACAGCCTAACTTGAAACGATGACTTATAATTTGATTGCCTAAGTTCTGATAGAGAAGGNTCTGAATAATTTTTGAAATCCCTAGAAAAAATCGTTTTAAATTTAGAAAGCTTAACTTGAATCTTACTAGTATAAATACAGAGTGCGTGATCACTAGGGCCCCCAAAAGTCAATAAAGATAACTTTTGATATATTTGTCCACATGGGTAAAGAAACGCAAGTACGGCACTTTCATCGATCATATGTGTAGGGGGGTCAAGTTATATGGTCAATAAAAAGTCAATTTTCCACGTTAGGTCAACAAAAGTCAACTTATGGCAGATTGGTAAAAAATCTTTTTTTCCATTGTTCCGAATGAACAACACACACAAATGCCTCACTAAAATTTTCGAGGTCTGGATTGAACAAATTTGGATTAATATCATTGTTTAACTAAGTTTCGGTAATAGAAAAAATTGAATTTGAGCCAAATTGACATGCAATTTTAAGAAAATGATTTCTATTTGAATTCAGACTTCTGGCGTTTAGATAAATATATTTAAAATTATTTTTATAATGATTCGCTAAATTTTCAAGATTACATTCATCTAAGATTGGGCCAGGATTTAATTCTATATCTCCTGCTAGAATAATTAAATTATTATAAAAGTAATCATGGATGAAAGTAAGAAAATTTTTGCTAAATTTTAGTGATAATTCATAGTAGTGTTGATAATGAAATTTGTGTGTGTGTATGCGTGGATGTCTCACGTGTATATAATATAATTTTACATTTTTAAGGAGTAATACAAATAAAAATAGTGTTTTCCAAAAGTTTACCTTATTCATTGGAATAGCTGACGGTGTAAGGTGGGGTGAAAAGCGGGTGTCGGCAGTAGAGCACGGCGTGTGTTGTTGGATGCTGCTTTGGCGTACGAAATTTCGGGTTGACGCAATGAACCGTAGTTATTCGGATGAGTTGACAGAGGGTGAAAGTAGTTTCGTAGATTGCGGATGAAGACTGAGAGACCTTTGCGAGACAGGTGAATACCATCGTGAGCAAGAAGAGTGGAATTGATTGAGCGTGGCGAAAGAAGGAAATGATCAAAGACTGGAATGACACTAAGACGACGTTGAGAGAAACTTCTTATGATTTGATTACATTGTTGGATTGCAAAGTTCTTTGAAAGGTTCTGATCAGCACAGACAGGGGTGATTTCGAAAAGGTAGATGTGATGAGGTGTGAATTTCTTCTTGACTTCTGTGATGATGTTTTGTAGCTTTTGGCGGAACGTGTTAGGATTGAACTTGAGTGCATCGATTAGACCGGTGTTGAGCATCACAGTGTCGACGTGAGTACTTTCGTATTGCGTGATTTTTTGCGTTAGAGCTGCGGTGCTACTTCCTGGATACGAGTGAATGGTTGTGATTTGATTTTGAAGGAGATGACGTGGACGAGCGTATTTGAGGATGCTGCTTTCTATGATAAGTGTAGTTGTTCCATTCTTAATCTTCTTTATTTGTGGTTTTGCGTTTTCTTTTGCTTGTTTTTGCGGTGCGGGCGATATCTTCGGAAATCCAGGGTTGCAGCGCCACCAAACAGCGAGCTGCGGATCGCCTCTGCGAGAGCGGGGGAAACCCGACCGTCCTCGGTGAGAGATGTTGTTGACGAAATGCAAGCCGCTGGAGATGTTATCAGCATTCGAAAAATTAAATCTCGATGCAGTACAGAAATATCAATAGGGACAATTCATAAGATTCTGCGTCAATCATTGAATATTCGACCATTAAATATTCTTTTTGTCAATTCCTGAAAAACCATTGCCCAGTGAACGCCTTCAGTTTTGCGAATTTATCGAATCCATGGACGCAACATCTGCCGAGAACATAATATTTACAGATGAATGTAATGTTCATCTCGATGGATACCTTAATAAGCAAAACATGCGATATTGGGGAACTGATGAGCCACCTGCTGGCATAATTCGCACACTTCAATCACCAAAAACTATTGCATGGTGTGGAATAACTTCCAGAACTGTTATCGGCCCATTCTTTTTCACTGATACTGTGAATTCAAGCAGTTATGTTGTTAGATGGAAATGTATTGCCATCTTTAAAGAGAAAAACAATCTTTAGCAAAGTAACATTCATGCAAGACGGAGCTTCTCCTCACACATCACACTTGGCCAGAAATTATTTAACGACAAATTTTAAGAATTGAGTCATTGGGCGTTATTTTTCAAATTTGTGGCATTCCCACTCACCAGACCTTAATCCCTGTGATTGGTTTTTGTGGGGTTATATAAAAGACTCTGTCTTCCCTCCAAACAAAGTTTATGCAAATATTTTGGAGATGCAGAACTCTATTTTGGAATGTGTTTCCAGTATTGAGGTGAGCACTTTGCTTAAAGTGCATGAATGTTTTTTGTCTCGTATTCAAACTTGTAAAAATGTTAATGGCAATCATTTTGAATAATTTTTTTTTTAAATTTTTAAATCCGCAGTATCAAATAATCATAAAATTTATATTTGAATAGACTGATATTCATTTAAATTAAATAGTTATAGGCATTTTATAACTGACATGTTCGCTTGAACACGCTGTACAATTAATGCCTTTGATCAAATTTTTAACATCTTTGAGCGAAATAGATATCCTCATAATATTTTACGAAAATATTCAGATCATCTATTTAAAAAGTATTACTTCAAAAAAACAGCCATATTTGAAAAATACCAACAAAGAAACGAAAATTAAAGTCTATTTGAAAATACCATATCTAAGTAACCAAGTTGAGAAATTGAAAAAAAGAGTGAGAAATCTGAATACAAAACTAAAAATTACAAAGATCACCCCGATTTTTACAACTTTAAAAGGAAAGATATGTTTAATAACAAAGACAAAATCCCAAAAAACTTAGTTTCATCCCTAGTCTACAAATATACATGTGATGATTGCGATAAATCATATATCGGTGAAACTAACGACATCTGGGAATAAGATCTAATGAGCATTTAAGAGGTCATCTGAATTCAGACATTTTTACCCATCACCATCAAACTAAGGAAGATCAATTTTAAATTTTACTAAGAACTAAACATCCGAAAATAGCAGAAGCAATATATATAAAAGAAACAACACAGGGTAAATTATTAAATCGACAACAAAGCATGATAACCTTAAATTTATTATAAGTGTATGTAATATGATTCCGCGAAACTGAATGGTTGGAAATTTTTTAACTGCTAATTTTCTCCGCAATTATTATTTTCAATATTAATTGTGTAGAAAATCTTAAAATTGAAGAATCTTAAACAATACATTTCCAAAACAGTATTGATAGATTGTAATATTATGGATCAAATATTGGATCCCCTTGATCAACTACATAATACCTTGCAGTCTATCTATTCCAAGAAGACGGCATTAAAAGTAGATCAATTATCTGAGATGCTTGGTTTAATTGGTCAATGCAAAAGTGCGATTATCAGAAAAATGGATTCTGCACCTGTTGTTTCAAGATCCTATGTAAATGTTGCTTCATCTAAATCCTCAGGTAAGAACACTAACAATATTTCTAATAATACTGAAACTGTAATCATATCTGCTGATGACCGAAAGCTAGTTAGAAATGACATTAAAAAGGTGGAAATGAATTTGAGTAAAATATCAGATGTGGTTATTAAAAATACACGTGTAAATGGTGGTGGAAAAATTATCGTGAATATTGTAAAGAATATACGAATTGATAAAGATAAGATATGTGAAAAATTAAAAAGCATTTCCTTAAAATCGCATTTT
>CABFPE010000892.1:204008-249023 GCA_900660155.1 Hofstenia miamia | reverse complement strand
CGGATTTCATTGAACTGTTCCAGTCTTACCTGACCACAGTTTAGTTAGGTTTTAGATATTACTATGTCAAAACCGGAGAGTAGCTGTGGTGGCTCTCAGAAAGTTGACCCGGAGACGAGATGCTTTGGTGTTAGAAAATCGATAATTGGGTGCAATGCCTAAAATATATTAGTTGTTATAATAATACGAGTAAAACACATTGAGTAATCGAAATTAATATATTTATATTTTTATCAAAATTTATTTGAAAATTTCGCATAAGGTAAGCACTTGATTTAAACTAAACATGTATAGATTTGCAAAAATATACTTTTAGATCGTGTAATTTGTTTAATAATAGTTAATTATTTTATGAATTTCATGTTTTTTGTGCTATTATCCTTAAATATGCACCGCGTGCTTACGCGTGCTACGAATTTGCTTAATTATGCAAAGTTATTGGTCTATATACATTATTTTTTAAGCTTTTTACATATGTTATTGCATTTCTCATGGTTTTTACCTTGTATTAGTGTTTATTTTGTCCGCAAGCTCCGCGTGCACTCTATTCTATACCTTCGCCAAAAATATACTGCTTGAAGCAATCTGTCGTGAGAGAGAGAGACATATTATTTAAAAACTAATGTAAAGAGTAGAACAGTAACAAAGCGTACAAATACAATTTTACACACTAATCAGTTTTGCAGTCGTGGGTAAGAATTGCTTTGCATGCACGGTCAGTCTCGGGAAAGGTCTGTTACGGCTCCTTTCTGGGACAAGGTGGTGGAGAGGATGATCTGGCGAGTTTGCAGCTTTCCCAAATTATTTGATATTGTTTTCTTTCATGTGCTGGGCAAGATAGTGGGGAGAAACTTTCTCCCGGCCTTTAGTGGTGATACTAGCAACTCGGTCGAGGTTAAAAATTGAGGGAATCGACGCTCTTATGGAATTTAAGGCATCTTTAGAGCATGAGGGGGCCAATTGTCTTAGCACTGTTAGCCGAGTAACAAATTTTCTGCAAATTGATTCAAAATATCGGTTCCAACTAAGGTTGGGTTCAATATCTACGCCCAAGAATCGAATTGAATTCACAATTGGTATGTCATCAGACAAGGGATAAGTTGGGCGTGTACGTTAGCTAGATATAATCATTTGTTGAGATTTCTTTTTGTTTAGAGAAAGTATGTTATCCTCACAAAAATGCGCAATCAGTGGAACATCTGTGGCTATGGAAGTGCAGCCCTTTTTAATGCGAACCACGGAATTGTTGTCATCGGCATATTACACAATAAAAAATCTTCTTGGCATGAAGATCGGCCATGTAAAATATGAATGTGAAAGACTAGACTAGCGATCGCTATTTCAATAGAAAAGCAGCAATTTAGTCAGATTTCTCGAACAAAGTTCATGCTATCAATTAGGGATTTGTTTAATATCCGCGTAGATAACTAGAAGATGTCTTTTTATTTTAAAAACAACAATTATTGTAAATAAACGAAGTTTGCACATCATTCAGAGACGATGATATCGAGTGGCAAAATTTCATCCAAATAATATGTCCAGCCAATTCAGTGCAGCATGACTAATAATTTTGACAACCTTTATTTAAATAGATTCATTTGCCAACTAGTTTCTAAATTATTCTATACAATACAATTTAACAAAAAGTGGTGATGTGCAAAATAAGAACGCTTTTGAATTTAAGGGATTATTGCCAATTTGACAGCATGCCACTTGGCGGCAAGATATAACACTGACGTCTCACGATTACTTTTCAGGCCATTTTGATTTCTACTTCCCTCACAGTAAAACAAGAAAGTACTTGTAATTGTAATCAGTACATTTTCATGTCAAACAATTTATTTTTATGAAACCTAATTGATTTTGATTTGAATTTCGTTCTGTTTTGACGTAAGTAACCTTTAATTAAAGTTTTGTAAACCATGGAATCCCTTTGATTTTATGTCAAATAAATATTCAAATATTGTTTGATTTTCTTTAACCACAATTGCTCATTGTAAGGATCGGTAAATTGATATTCCACGACAAATTAAAACTCTTTCCAATAAAGACGTGAGTCGTTTCACTATTTGACAACGTCTTAATAACTTTGGATGGAAAGTCTGTTTGCATGAACAAGATACCAATACTGATTTATGCTGAGGCTCATGTTCTTTGGAGTGAGACTGATTACGACAAGGTGCACTTTAGCGGTGAAAGTAAGTTTAATTTAGTTGATTTTTATGGTAGGCAGTTTGTTCGTAGAGTTTTGGGTGATAGATTGAATCCTAATTGTGTCAAAATGTCGATGAAGGTGTAGAGCGATCTGTCATTGTGTGGAGACTGCTTTTATCCGAAGGAGTTAGGCCACTGATCAAAATAAATGGAACTGTGAATGCAAATGTGTATTGCAACCTTCTTAGACATCACGTTATTCCTTAAGATCGGGCATCTCCAAATCAGCCTAAATCACACTGCTAAATGGGTAAAGATTATCTGAAAACAAGAAAATATTAATGTAATAAAATTGCCTGCAAAGCCCAGACTTAAATCCTATAGAAAATCTGTGGCACATCATAGGAGAACAAGTTCGGAAGAGAAACCCATCGACAATTTATGGTGCATAACCCCAGAACTTTGTCACAAACTGGCACGATCTTGCAGTCGTTGTTGTTAAGAAGTTTTAAAAAATAAAGAATTCTACACATCATCATCATATTAAATGTTTATCAAATGATTCTAATGAATTATTGCACTTTTCTCAGTTAATTTTGATTTTATATGCGCTTTTGGTTTTATCGTTCTCTTATTTTGCACATCACCCATTTTTGTTGAATTGTATTTTCTAGTATAATTCTTTCACTATCTGGTGCTTTGTAAATTTAAATTAAAATGTCTTGCGATGTGTAATTTTTAGAAAACTATATGTAGAATGTAACTATATTTGACTATTTGAAAAAAATGTTTTTAAAAAATAAATTAATAAAAAATCGCACCTATATTCTAGCTATAAAGTTTCTGGAATGTGTGTTTTTACCTCTTGATTGAGCCATTTATCTAGTTTGCATGCAATGTAAATTTATAGTTTGTCAGATATTCAATTTCTTAGCATATAGAATGTGTTTACTTCATATCTAAATGTTTTACTTATGCTCACTGGTTCATAATGAATTGCCTACTTTTTAAAATTGAGCCGTTGCAAATTGGTTTACAAATTAATAATATATTTTTTCTGTTAGGGTATAATGAACATTAACTGGATTTGGATTTGCACCATATTACGAAAGTGGCCTATATACGTAGGCTGCTAAGGAAAGAAAACTTCAAATTTTCTTCCAAAATGCATTTTAAATGAAAGCAATGAAATAAATGCTAACAGATTACATGTGATTTAAATTGTTCTAAACAATGTGATTTAAGGGTGAACAACTCCTCAGCTCTAGTTGTTCACATATTTTTAGCGAGATGTGGCCCATGTGGGTAGGCTCTGGTTCAGGGTGATGCTTGAGGGCCCTGCACTGAAATAACAGGGCATTTAAGGCATGTTATTGCAAATTCTTAAATGTTTAGTATTTGTCTATATAGATTTCATTATGTTTTTAGTCCATTTGGATATACAGCCGTTGCCAAAAGTTTATGATCACCTGCATTATTTTGAAAAATAATGAATATAATAGTGAAAAAGGCTTTCAACATACCAGAAAAGATACACACACTTTTAAACAATGTCTAATATTTAGTTGTGCCGCTTTTTGCAGCACTAACTTCTTTAATGTGAGATGACTTTGAAGAAACAAGTGTTTCATAATAAAATGAAAGATTTCTGAAATCCAAATCAGCTTTATGGCTTCGCAGAGCCATTTGTATGATGTTGGTAATTTCTTTTGGGATTTTTAGGGGATTGAGAATGGACAATGACCATGACTACCTCTTTGGAAGATTAAATGGCTGATCGGGAAAACCACGCCTTCACAGACTTTGCCGTGCGACATGGAGCACCATCCTGCGGAAATGTCTTAGTAGGACTAATTTGCTTCCAAGCAGATAGCTTCTGGTTGAGTAAATCAAGATAGATTTTGAGTTTTCGGTGGAAGAAATGATAAATCGTCCCCCCATGCGCAGTAATACCTCATCAAATCAAGAAATTGACTAGATACTGTACTGGGGTCAGGTAATATTTTCCACTGTGCCTGCTATTTGCCGTACGCCTCATAGTACTGAAACTGATATTGTGGTATTATCTGAGAAATCACTTTTTTCAAGTCCCCATCTGACCAAATCATGTATCATTTTCAAAAAGCCACCTTGTCAGAAATGTCTCCTTTGACAGTCGGAGCCTTTGGGTGGCTGTAAAACCTTTTATTCTACAATCAACCAGTTAACTTTGCCTAATAGTTCTGCAACTGTGAACAATTGGTAATGAACTTGATATTGTTGTCATTCATGTTTAAATATAGGCGTTGGCGACCTGACATATGACGGCTCTTGTAGGAAGACATTTAACCCTTAGGATAGCATCACATACAGCTAGCTGCGCTACATGTAGTCTGAGAGCTATCACCTGTGAGACATATTTTCTTGGTTTACGATCTGAATTTGCACACGCTGCTCACGTTTCCTACCTAGAAAGGTTTTGTAATGCTGTTTGGTTTTATGTTTATACCAATGCCCTAATAACACATCTACATATGATTGTTTGATAGTATATTAAACTTTAGTTTGCAATCGTTTTTTAATAATTCATATATTACGAATGCATGCGTAGAGAATTATTGCAATGTTTATTCTACCAAATATATTTACAATTGTGCAGTCCTTATTTTCGGTCTTTGAATGATTCACTAAATGAAGTTTATATCAATGCATTGCACAATCATTGCCTTATGACTATATTTATGCTTTCAAATTATTTGTAATGTTATCTTTTTTGCGTTCGTGCAGCTGATGTTCATATATCATACAATTCCATTATCAATTTGGCATTAATCAATTTTTTATTTGTGAATATCTAATGAAAATATGCAATAAAATTTCATATCAGCATCATGAGCCTTTTCATAATTTTTTCCACTTTTGTACATTATTTCGTAATTTTATTGTTTTCAATTTTTAGATAAATAACTAGTATATGTTTTAAATTAAAAAAAATTATATCAATTTCCAAATAGTCTGAGAACAATCTTCATAATTCTGCAATAAAATGGGCGAAATTTCAGCTGGAATTTTGAATTGTATCAACGATCAAATTACATTTATATAAAGAAATAAAGGAGTTCGAAAGAATTCAAGTCTCCATTAAGTACATTTCGATCATTGGGTTATACAATGTAAAATGGAATAGTTTTATATTTCTTGCTTTGTATATTCATTTTCCACTAACAAAGTTTTGCATCAATAAGGAAATTCATGAAAGCGCTAAATATATGAAGCTGTATAAATCCCATTTTCCAAGAATAATACAGTATTCTAGACAATTTCCTATTGTGCTGCAATTTCTTATAATGACTCAATGAAACAGTAAACGTCTGTCTAAATTGTGTTGAATCTTTACTATGCACCATATTGAACGTATTGCTTGTGATTAACATAAAGCTAATTAAAACATTGTTATAAATGTATAGTCAATTTTACAGTAATAATAAAAGACTATTAGGCCGAATTTTAATTGAAATATTCGAAGTTGACTGCATTCTTATCCTTGAGGTGGTCTTCTACACGAAATTGAAGTATCAAATTTGAATTTGATAATTGGCAATTTAATTTAGCTAAGCTATACTATTTGTAAAATATGATTTTAAAAACTCTATAGCACTTATAAATACCCTTTCAAATTTTAGATATAGTGAATGGTTAACTTCTCTAAAGCAATTCTTTCCAACAATTCCATTCCTAATACAAATGGACACTGTACTGAAGGAGCGTTGGTCGGATCATTTGGTCTTATTTTGCAGATTGTTTTAGGAAGTTTAGCATTCAGTTTACTAATGAGTAATTATATTTCACACTTTACTGTATTTTGTATTCGTTCTGTTTAGTCAAACGTTTCCGCGAGCCTGTAAATCTTAGGCGAGGATGGAAAATTTGGTATATTCTCCTTTGAAATTCTAATGTAACATGAATTTTAGGTTCTATGACACTTCTAAGCAAGGATTGGGAGCTTTATTAATTCATTTTGTAAATGTATTTTCCTCAGATTTTTATACAGGAGACCCATGCACGTGGTAATAATTTTGTACATATTTTGAATTAATATGCAAAGGATGTTTAAGTTATTTTACCTTTTGCATATTTTACTTCTACATTCTATTAAACTTGGTATGGCATTAATAAAAGGGCCAGTCTGCATTTTGAACTTTTCACGAATACAAGATTATTTTCTATTTGAATACTTATTTTTATTGATCAAAGGTGTAAAGTATATTCTCATTATCTCAAGGTTAGTAAATTCGTTCACCATTTCATTCTTTGTTTCAATTTTCATTTTGTGTAATTGCAAATTTGAATTTTCAACTACTTCTTTCATTTAAATATTAACTGATGATCTGTATTCTAACTACATTGATTTGTTTGGATTTGATAGCAGATTAACTATTTAATCACACTTTCTTCAAATACATTATTTAGGTATGCAATTAGTTTTATATTGGATTCAACTGCAGGTCTTTGTGTCATTTACATTGGACTCTTTTGCTGTCAATACATTGTTCGTCAGTTTGATCGTCAAGATCTGATATCTGGAAATTATGGTAAAAAATTTTGTTTTTTATGGAATTGCTTATGTCCAAATATGCTGGTGGATTTGCTTCAAACTTTTAGCTCTTTGAAAACCTGATATGTCTGTGGTTCACTGACTCTTAATTTTATAAATTGAGAATTATCATTCCGAAATTTAAAGCAATTTCACCCACCTATTCCCTAGATTTTTCTCAAAATTTTCACTATTCCATATTACTTTTTTTACATTGCATTTTTGTTCCCCATTTCTACATTTGTTAAGTAAATGGCCTTCCATAAATACATTAATATGGTTTGCTTGACTCACAAAGCATCTTAAAACTTAGCCTATTGAACGCCCAAAAAATAATCACCAATTTTTTTACCTGTCATTGGTATTGATGTATCAGAATAATTGTGACGTCATCATTTATGTAATGGCCTTTTTTTTTAGAGAAATGTTTGTTTTAGTAACTAGCAGTTTCATAGAACATTTTTAGTAGAGAAAACTTTATTAGGAGGAGAGTTGAATCAACTCTCAACGTTTCAAATACGGTTAAACATATAGTACAGTAATTTGTATATTTGCGTTTTCTTGTTTATATAGAATTTCAAATTTATTGATAGTATGTCTTCTTATTTATTATTTTTAAAATCTCTGCCACATTAAATATTCCACATGTTATTTTTCATTATTTCAAAGTAGAGCGGAAATAAATGTCTACATGTATTTATTTAGCAAATCATTGTTGTGATTCTATGCCTTGAGCACAAGTTTTCTCACGATTTTCTCATATAGGAGAAGTTCCTCCATGTTCTCCACTTTATATTTCTTATTTCCTCTACCGTAACTGCTTTTTGTACGTTAAGCTCCTCATCTATCGTGATGTGTTCTCTGTCATTGTTGATTAGGTACAACAACTTTCTCCGTTTTAGTTCTAAATTACATATTCGGCTAATCGAAATCATTTTTTTTGGCAAGACAGGCTACCTGTTTCCAATTTTTGTAACACGTATATTATAACGATGGCATGTTTACAGAAAAAACATACGTGATGGGGCTGTAAAATATTTGTTTTAAAACTTGTTCCTCACTATATTAAGGTTATGTTATACCGAGTACTAGTTTACTTATAAATGATTTCAGGGAATTTTGAGGTAACGTCACGTCAAAGTTTACGATATGTATGAGGACCGATTGTGTTTATGCAAATATGTGTAACAAAATTAAGATCCGTGTATTTAAGCAAACGTGGACATTAAATGTTAATTTAACTTCTTTTCAAGTTTGAATTTGAGTTTGAAATTTGAATTAGTTTCAAAATTATGTAAGAGTTTGAATTTACATGAATTGATAATTTGATTGAAATCTGTGATTTCCATTTTGATAAACCTTGCCTTCAGTAATAACTTCACATTTTCCTTATGCTTTACACTTAATAGAAATGTATTCATGATTGCCAACTATTGCCTATACCAATTCAACTTTTCTTTCTGTTTTTATAAACTATCTAAGAGGTTTCTGTAGTTTATTTATTTCATCTCTTTATACTACTCACCATCTATTTTTAATTCAAGATGTTGGTTGGGAATCGAGGCTGGGTTTCATACCTTCGTTTAAAAGGCCGTGATTTTTCAAGTGTATGCTGCTATATCATCCCTGAAGAACAACACTGCAGACTGTATTATTCCCAATTTTCTAATGCAAATCATGCTTACAAAGTGTTACTGGACATTATCCTGATTAACAAAAACCAGTCGCATTACACTACATTAATGAGAGCATAATAAACCACCAAGATATATATTGGTCATAAGCAGGAACCGTAAAAAGAAGTAAGAAATAAAGGCAAAAGAGTACTTTTTAAAGTAAAGAAAATTTGAAAAAAGTAAGGAATTAAATTCTGACAAGCAAATGCTTATAAATTGTTTCAGTTTTTATGATTTGCAGTTGTCGAGCTTCGTCTTTAGGATGCTGAAGAACCGCTCGACTGCACATGAAGTCAGAGGCGCATAAAAGAACAGAGCGAAATTTTCACAAACATGTGAAACTTGTTTTTTTAGCCAGAACCGCACGCCACTTCTCTGACGCTGGCGTTGCAAACAGCGCTTCGAACTTTTTCAGTGTAGGCAATTGTTCAGTGACTGTTTGATCAGCAGTCTGAAGGTCGATTTGAATATCAAGTTCTTTTTCATAGGACATCTGATTGACCAACTTCATCTGCAGATTTTCTGGTTTGTGAAGGCCTCCTTCACTTGCTCGACGAGAAGTCTTCGAGATCATTCACCCAGTCTGTAATTGCGTCGAAATTCTTTTCGATGTAAATATCACAGCGCATCCATGTACCCCACCTGAACATTAAAATTTAAAAAAAAATTTAAAAAAAGTGAAAAATACCTTGTAATAACAATCCAAGGTGGAAGCGCGATGGGGAAGTTTGAGCGTCTGCTTAGACTTTTTGCAAGTACTGTTTTCAGCGGCGCGATACAGTGATCTGCACTCGTACTATCCTTCTGGACCGATTCGAAGGCCAAGTCAGTTGTGTGACTTTTACACGTAACATGCCGCATATTCTCGAGAATAATTTTCAACTTACGTCCAGCTTTCAGACAATATGCTACCTCGTCCGTTACGAAAAGTTTGAATCTCGATGCCTCAGGAAAAAATTTGTAAAAATGCTCAGTAACGAACTTTGGAAATGTATCGCCATTCACTTTTTCCGGTGCTTCTAGCGCCAAGAGGAAGGGAGTCGCTTGTTTCATCAAACATAATGTAAAGGTCCGAGTTCTCTAGAGCTTCCAACATTTCTTTTCTTTTTTCTTTTACCACAACGTCTGAATAAGCGAGTCTCATTGAACTCTCGCTCGGGAGTTTGTATACAACTTCTCCTTCCAAGAAATTACGAAATTGCTCGTTTTCTAATTTTGACAGATGAATACCAACTTCTGTCAATGCTGTGATCCACTTTTTAGCTCGTCCATTATCTTCAAAATTGATGTACGATAGTTCTTTTTTTCGAGGCAGCAAGTTTTTCATTTGCTTTGTATTTTTTTCCTCCCAATTGTTGATCGACATAAGATTTTTGGCGATTACCAACTTTACTGTTACAAGCAGTGCACGTGAGATTGCTGTCCACGATCTTCAAAAAAGGACTTAGCTTGCAGTATTTTCTCAGATTTTCTCGAGTTTCTTTAACAGGTGCCATCAGTAACTGAACTAAATAACGAATAGCGAATATTTAAATGGCTTGGCTATAGGATGACTATTCCAATATTTCTTAGAAAGAGCCGCTCGCTATTATACAGTATTATGCGACTAACACTATTTCAACATTTCTTAGATTAGAAATGGCCACTCGCCAAAATTATGGCGAGTTTTACTTGCACATTTCTTAGAAATTACCGCTCCCTAGACAGAATTTCCTCTGAAAAAGTAAAATTTGAAGTAAATTTTTGTTGAAAAAGTAAAAGAAACAGTAAGAAAAACGTTGCCTAAAAAGTTCCTGGTCATAAGTTCGATTGTGCATTGCTGAGGGGGATACAGCTATAAATTTGATTTTGAAAATTTTCTATGTTCGTGGAATATACTATAATTCTTTTAATTTATTTTTGTCGAATCATTTGATGTTGTTATAACATTGCTTATTTAAATTTTTACACTCAATTATTCTATTATATGTTTGAGGAATTTTTAGCAGGAACATTTCATAGTCAAATGAAGGCGTGGGGTGGTCAGTGCGCCCTGTATTTGGTTGTGCTTCTCATCGAAAAGGGTGTTGTCTTCATTTTGTTAATTCCAGATTTTTGGAATAAGGTTATTTCCTCATTAATATGCTAATTTAATTATAAATATTTTTATATCATGTCTATTTTATATTCTTACATAAATCACAAAGACATTTCACGAAAAGACTGGAAACTCTCAAAATGAGAAAGGCTGACTATTATTTTAATTTTATGCAATCAATTAAAACATAAACAAGAAATGACTGTGTACATAAACTATTTGAAAGTTTAGTTTTTTTATGTTCCCCGAATCAATTGCCGATTTTTTGTCCAATCACTGTGTCAGGTTGACAAAACATTTGCTAGAGTATTGAAAATTGGCTTAGGGTTGTCATTGCAGTCAAGTAACTGGAGGGAACAGCATAAAAAGTAAATTATTTTAAGATAACAGCACGTTCCAATTTGTTCAAAACAAATGTTATTACGCAATTGCAGTGAATCATCAAGTCAGAATTGTATTAATTCAGTATTGTTTAAAGCTCAGTGTATGATTATAAAGTTTAAATTATGCAGTGAAAATATTAATCAGCCTTCTACAGACCCGTGCAAAAGTAACGAACACTCACCGCTAAAAAAATATTTTCACTCAAAGAGATTTATGTGAAAAGTTTATAAGCAACATACTACTTGCTGCATGAGATACGTTCAACGAAGTGACTCATGCCACAGTTGTTCGGTACCAAGGAGTACATAATAACAGGACATGACACCGAAAATCTCGCTTAAAACTTGAGGGCTGGCTCAATATTTTGTATTTTCATGCCAAAATGATATTTTTCATACACAATGAAATTTATAGCATTTAGATGTTTTTAAAATTACAAAATCACTATATACATCTAATAGCTACATCAGTATTGTAATGCGACATCATTATTTTATAAATAAAAATCAAATGTTACATGTAAGATAACAGGTAAATTACGCCTTGATTAAAAAGCATTAAAGATTATATTCATTTTACAAAATTTAAATTGATTATGCAAATTTGGTTAACTTTCTAGCATTACTTTGCTGTGCCTTATTCAAAACCGATAGGCCTTTAAGAAAAATATTAACCAACTTCATAAGTACAGATTTTGGTGTAGACCTAAACTGAACAACATCACCAATTTCTTGAAGACAATTATATAAACGAATTCGGCAATATTGCGTTTTAGATTTGGTAAAGTAAGAATAGCAGCAAAACACGTATTCCACAAAATCATGCGACGGATGGTGTAATCTTCCTTGTTTTAAATTAGTAAAAAAGGCATTGGGTTCAGACAGATGTTCATGTGACCAATCCAGTATTTCTGTTGATGCAACATATCCACAAATGTAATAGAGACACCTCTTTTCATCTGAGCAAATTTCACTGACGTAGTTCATTAAATTATCTAATATATTAACATCATCTTCAAGAAATTGAATAGTACATAAATGGCAAGAATGAACACTGTCAGACCAACTAAAATGCTCCCCTAACTCCAAAAGCAGTTTTGCTCAATCTATGTTATGAGTAAACATTACATATGCGGTTGTAATGTAATAGTTGCCGCCCGAAGACTGTCGAAAATGGCCAAAGTGACCTTCAAGAGCATCTTGTTGAAAAAAAGATGATAAAATGAAATTATGACGACATGAATTGTTGGTTGTTAAGAGGTAGTTACATAAATCAATGAAACAGGACGTCGTCCACATTAATGCTTCACTATTTTCATTTGTCAGTGAGCGAATTCGAGTTGAACCAGATGGCTTCATGAATGATGCTAATCTTATATAAGAAAGAAAATCAAATCTTTCATCTTTAACATCTGATATGGCCTTTCTGAATGGATCACGTAAATTATTTGCTTCATTTAAAGTCTTGACATTCATAATCTTCCACCATTTGACAATGACTTGAATAAATTCTGAGGTGTTTTTCGAAGCTTCATTGGCATGTTCATATGAACTCAATGTTGTGAAAGTCTTTTCTGAGAAGACTTCAAGAGCTAAACCAACTTTCTGTTTATCAAGATTTGATGGACAAATATCAGAAAACGTCAGTTTTGAATTCCTTAGCAAAGCTCCCTGCTCATGTTTATGTAATGTCCGTAAACTACTCCACTTAGCTGTTATCAGAACAGAATCAAGCTGCTGAGTTTTTTCAGAAAACCAATTGTTTCGTAAAGATTTCAATATATCTACTGCGTCAAACATTAAAAACATCGGTTGATCTGTGAAATAGTTATAAATCCAAGGTGTAGCTTCATCTTTACTAGTTGCGAATTTTTTGAAAAATGATCTGTTTATGCGGTTATTGTCTGTTGTAATACCTAGAACAGCAACACCAACAGACTGAAGAGCTAATATCAAAGACTTAACATGATTAAATTGAAAGTCCGAAGTTAAAGCATTAACAGGGAGTAGTTTAGCAATAAACTTAGTTTTGGAAAAGAAAGGCTTGACCATTATCGCGAGTATTGTGTGAGCTAATTTGTTGACATCGTCCAAAGTTTGACCAAAGATGCTGCCTCCTCTGTACACCAATGGCGGCCTAATATAAATTTCATCAATAATTAACCAACAGTTTTTTGATCGCGGTGGTAATTTAGAAAAAAATGAAATAAAAAACTCGTTGTCTTCTGTAGATTTGTAAGCCGACGTTATTCGTTGCAAGGTGCGCACCTAAGTTGGGCAATTATAAATTGGTTGCATATAATTATACTCCGATGCAATAGCTAAATGATACACTAACAGGTTATACTTACAACATATATAGTTGCCCAACTAAGGTACGCACTGATGGTAACACAAGCTTTTGTCGAAGTTTAGCATACAATGATCTGGAGACAGAATACCATGTAAAAGCAGTCAAAAAATCATCCATGCTATATATACGACCATTTCTTTGTTTATTCAAGAGGTGAATGTTGTTTGATAGGAAGCATGACTTATTATGCACATCTTCACTGATATTTGTAATACAGAAGTCAGACGAAACGTAATGTATAAGTTCGGCAAGTTGACTCCAAAATTTTATAGATCCAATAGCGGGATGTTTGACACTCGTCAATTTGGAAAAAGATTCATAATTGAAAGAAATTTCTTCTGACTGTGAAGACGTCTGCAAAGTACAATAAAATCCTTACAAATGTAAATGACATTTTGCTTGATTGTTTCGGTTAAATACGTTAAAATCTAGTTTTCGCGTGACATGAATGTATAGATTCTGTAAATAAACAGAAAATTTGGTGCATTACTTGAATGAAGATTTTATAAGGATTTTACTCTATTTCGTTTGAGAAAAATTATCCAGTCAAATATAGGACCATCATGATGGATGCTTTTTATCACAAAAAAATTGTCACTTTGAGAAACAGAAAGAAATATGTTGTCAGGAACACGTTTTTTTAATTCCTCTTCAAACTCTTTAACTTTCATAACGTCTAAATCCAAAAAAGTGTTCATCTCATCTGGCTGTGAATTTTTTGACGCACTTGAAGATTTGGCAGTACTGCGAACATTTGCAGCGGGAGTAGGAATAATGGAAGGTGGCATGTTGGGAAAAACAGAAGGAGGGTTTGCAGGAACAGGATATCTTCCTCTACTTCTTTTAAAAATTGCATTGTCAGGCCAGAGCTTTCGGCAAACGCCCATGTTAAGTGTTAAGTTTTTGCGATCAATGATATTTGGACGCGCATTTAGCCATCTACGACATTCTTCAGGGTCTTTTGGAAAACTAAAAATTGAAATTCTTTCGTTTAACTTCACAATTGACTTATTTCTGATAGTATCATATCCGGTTTTGCATCCACCAACAGAACACTTCTTCCCCATTACAAATGGGTAAACTAATAATGAGTAGTTTAGTGATTAATTTGTTGGGTAAACAACATCAACAGCATTTGTATTTCATCAATCAAATAATTTCTCACAATCATAAAGCACCATGTTTTTCAAGACATGTAAATATTATTACGAATTAGATGGAAATAAAAAAGTAAACAACATCTGTCACACAACTCGATTTTTCAACAAAATTATTAAATTATCAAGCCAGCCCTTAAGTTTTAAATAATATTTTCGGTGTCATGTTCTGTTATTATGTACTCCTTGNCACGTTTTTTTAATTCCTCTTCAAACTCTTTAACTTTCATAACGTCTAAATCCAAAAAAGTGTTCATCTCATCTGGCTGTGAATTTTTTGACGCACTTGAAGATTTGGCAGTACTGCGAACATTTGCAGCGGGAGTAGGAATAATGGAAGGTGGCATGTTGGGAAAAACAGAAGGAGGGTTTGCAGGAACAGGATATCTTCCTCTACTTCTTTTAAAAATTGCATTGTCAGGCCAGAGCTTTCGGCAAACGCCCATGTTAAGTGTTAAGTTTTTGCGATCAATGATATTTGGACGCGCATTTAGCCATCTACGACATTCTTCAGGGTCTTTTGGAAAACTAAAAATTGAAATTCTTTCGTTTAACTTCACAATTGACTTATTTCTGATAGTATCATATCCGGTTTTGCATCCACCAACAGAACACTTCTTCCCCATTACAAATGGGTAAACTAATAATGAGTAGTTTAGTGATTAATTTGTTGGGTAAACAACATCAACAGCATTTGTATTTCATCAATCAAATAATTTCTCACAATCATAAAGCACCATGTTTTTCAAGACATGTAAATATTATTACGAATTAGATGGAAATAAAAAAGTAAACAACATCTGTCACACAACTCGATTTTTCAACAAAATTATTAAATTATCAAGCCAGCCCTTAAGTTTTAAATAATATTTTCGGTGTCATGTTCTGTTATTATGTACTCCTTGTTCGGTACGTAGTAAAAATTAGTAGTTTTGTGATTGGATGCCAGCTTTAGTCGTGCATAAGTAACGACCACTATGTGTACACTTCCTTATTATTAGACACAGATTATTATTTTTCTTTACATTGTGTTGATCTTCGACTCTGAAATCATTCAACAATATTTTGGGGAGTACATTATCGCTAAATCATACATTTTTTGTGAAGATGCCTGCCATACCTTTACATATTCGCCATCTAGTTGTTCAATGTGCAAAGCTGGAAACAACCCGCAATAAGATTTGCAAAGAATTCAATATTGCACGTTCGTCTGTCGTGAGAATTCTACGAAATAACAGACAGGGATTTGGGTTCGCAAGTAAGCCCAGATCTGGTAGACCGTGTAAATTTTCCAATAATACTGCACGAAAAATTGTCATCGAATCAAAAAAATTTCCTTACAAGACAGCTCGTGAACTGAAATATGATTGCAATTTAAACGAGGTGATATCTACTGATATTGTGAATTGTGTGTTTCGGAAGAACAATCTGTTTGGGAGAATATCAGCCAGGAAACCTGCATTGAATGCTGCTCAAAGATGAAAGCTACTTAATTACGCAGTTGGAAATCGCGAAATGGCAAATGTAAACTGGAGCAAATATATTTTTAGCGACGAGTCGAAAATTGAATTATGGTATACATTATAAGGCAGTATGTACGTCGGCCTCCGAAAGCAAGGAACAACCCGAAGTATGTAACTGATAGTACGAAATTCAGCGCGTATATTATGGTATGGGGAGCTGTACGTTACGATGGTACACGAATATTGATTAGATGCGACAGAAACGTTGATAGCCTCGAATATCAAAGAATATTGGATTTAGCATTGCCTTTAGTTTACAATACGAGACATATTTTTCAACTCGCCAATATCTAAAAAATAAAGCAATTCGTTACCTGCATAATTGGCCACCACAAAGCCCAGATGTCATCATTACAACATTATTGAGCATGTTTAGGATATTTGAAGGAGAAGGTACGGCAGCAGTCAACCTAAAAGCCTGGATGAATTGTGGCTTACTGCGATATTCAGAAATTGTATGACTCGTTGCCACGTCGAATGACAGCTGTTATTGCAAACAAAGGTGGACATACAAAAAATTGACATAATACTGTTTTGTACTCCTTTAATTTTTCGTTATTTAAATTTTGTTTGAATCAATTTAGTCGTTATTATCGCCAATAAATTTTGATGTTTTAAAAGTGTTTGTTACTTATGCATGACTAATGCTGGCTTGAATCGCAAAACTACTAATTTATACTAACTTTGTCTGTGTGTACTCACTGAGCAACTGTGGCATGAGTCACTTCGTTGAACGTATCTCATGCAGCAAATATTAATTTGCTTATCAACTTTTCACATAAATCTCTCTGAATGAAAATATTTTTTTAGCATTGAGTGTTCGTTACTTTCTCATTTTGAGAGTTTCCAGTTATGGTGTGAGATGTTCTTCAGACATCACTATTCGTGACTATAGTCCATTTAATTGTATATATACTGTACGCATTCAAACACCGTGCATTCCACAATTATCAATGATTTTCCAAACAATATACTGAACATAATGTGGTTAAACTAAAGCAATGCAATACTGTCACTTAATATGAAGGGGTTATTGTTTTAGAAGCTCTTCAATGTGATGGGCTTCATTTTGAACGAGTAGCGATTGTCTATCAAGGAGACGATGTTTGACAAGCAGTTTTCACATCTGCTTCACGTTTGCTGAAGAAATCTGGGATTCCACTACATTTATTCTGATGAATAATACAGAAGGTCTCCTGAAACTTATTCACTATTCTCATAACAGTTGAGGCACCGAATACATTTTTGGACGGCTATGACATTTGGTTGCAGAGGCGAATAGCTGCTGTGGTGATCAGTAAAAATACTGTGGATAATCTCAATCCTTCTATGAACATGCATAATTAATGACGCAGTTGCATTTAACCCCCGTTTATATACAACACTACAACGAAAAAGCAATAACTAATTTTTTGGGAGTATATTGGTATTTAAAAATTGTTGATAATTATGAAATGCCCGATGTATAATTTGACTATATTGGGATGACATTAGTTTTCAATTGTTGATAATCTCAATCCTTCTATGAACATGCATAATTAATGACGCAGTTGCATTTAACCCCCGTTTATATACAACACTACAACGAAAAAGCAATAACTAATTTTTTGGGAGTATATTGGTATTTAAAAATTGTTGATAATTATGAAATGCCCGATGTATAATTTGACTATATTGGGATGACATTAGTTTTCAAGCTCCATGATTGCCATTACATTGGTTAGTTTACGAGATCTATTTAGTTTATGTTGATCTATCCTGAAAGCCCAGTAATAGATGTGTCTAGTAAATGTAATTTTGTTCGCAATGGCACATTTCCCATAATGAGTATCGACTTTGTAGTATTAATTTCGATATGATTAGTGAAAAAACAATTGAAGGATATAATTTATTCACCAGTTTCAATGTCGCAAATACAGCGTCGCTGTTTTATAAATGCTACATTTCAAATTGAGCAGCTCCTTTATTAACTAGTTTAATATAAAATAAAGAATTGAATTCAGAATTTGGACGTTAGGTGGCCTATTGAAGTCTCCAAAAGATCCTTCGTTTTCAAATTTATTTAACTTTATCACAATTTTGGAATATATCCCTGTGTCATAGTAGTTATTTTTATACCAACCTGTAACAAAAGTGTCACACAAATGTGTTTCCTTTTTTAAAATTTTTAAAAGTTTTACTTTTGCGTAACTTTTAATAATGTGTAAACACACATGTATATGTTTTACTTCTTAAAAGTAAAAACTCTCAGACGATCATCCCATCTTTGTACTCACTGTGCGTATAAATCCATGCGATTCAAATTCTTTGAATATTAGCGAAGGTTCATCTGACATAGTTTCGTACTTCACTAAAAACTGCCATTTTGTCTATTATTTCATTTCATAGTTTTCTATCTACAAATTGCAGATTTTTTGAAACAATGTTGAAATGGTCTCGAATTTTCAATTTAAAGTGGATGCTTGTGTGACAGTTATTATAAGCGTTGCGAAACTTTCCATTTCATTAACTCCACCAATGTTTGTATTAATGCAAATGCTTGGTATGAGTTTGCGCTATTCAAGCACTGTACCTCATTCAAAAGCGCAGATTTTGCTTGGATTATACCCAAACACAGATACTTCAAACCTAAATAATGTTGAATAAGGCCATAAAGAGCAACGAATGCATATTGATCTAACAAACATGTTTCCCTGATTAAATTAGTTCTTGGTACTTTCTAAGAAAACAATAACGAAATACATATAACATTTATTCCAAGCTGTTTGTAGACCTTGGAAACCCGATGCCTTGTACCTCTTACTTAAATAGTGTTTCTTATATTGTGTTCATATCTTTATATTATCTTCTTTAATGTTTACCCTTTTATATATACATGTGCACTATTTAAGTTGTAAATATATTTAGTTAACAATCTTGAATTTATAAAGTGGACGCTCAATTTCACTGTTTCGCAGGACTTGATTCGTTTGTATTTCTGAGATAAACTTACAAAATTGGCTTTAGTTTGTTTTGACTATTAATTTCAAGATATTTATCTATTTAGTATCTTTTCTGTCTGTGTTTTCTAAACTCAATTTTATAGTTCGTAATTTTTATTTTTAATATTGGTGACTTCTACAGCTATTAGCAAAAACATGAAGTACATTTACTTTATACGAATCAATCCATCTTCGTTTTTCTTGTCATTTATTAATTTCATAAAAAAAAATTTCCCATAAAATACATTCAATATAATTATCGTTGCAATACAACTATTTCCTTCCGAAATTCAACACGCTTCACTTGTATTTTCCTTTTGTGGCTTATGTTATGTTGTAATATTTTGGTTCGTTATGAACTTAGAACTCTAAGATTCGAGGAAAATCTTATGGATTAGGCCAGTTACAAGATCGTAACTGACCATCACATATAGTTAAGTTCTTACACTAACTTTCGTTCTTTAATTATTTAAGTCTGATTTCATACTGTATAGTACATTAGAAAGGATTGAAATGTTTTCAAATAGAGATGTTTTCTACTTCATTGGGTCGTTATTTCCAAGACAAATTTATATATTTATTTTTTTAAATTTTATTCTCATATCATTTTAACAATTTTTTGCTTATTTAAATGTACTATTTGCATGCTTCCACGGTTTATACACACAGGCAATCTATCAAATTTATTGCCTCTCGAAAATAGATGTGGAATTTTTATTTGAAATAAATCTGTTATAGAGGACTTTAATGGGAAAGCGCTTCTAGACATGAAATATCTCCCAAAACGGTTTTTAGTGATTTGAAGAAAATTTCGGAAATATGAAGTTTTTTTCTAGGAGAAAGCCAATGACCTCAAAAGAGCTTATTGCTAAAATTCATCATTCATTTGAATTGAAATATAACTATATTAACTTTCCAATTTTAGATTGTTTCTCTGAAAGTTATGCAATTTTCTGGCAAACTTCTTAATCGTATTTTACTAAGTTTGCTCTTATTCGAGTTAATTTTTTATTTTGTACATATTTAACGTATATTTTGGAAAAGTAGGTACTTTGTACAATATGCACGAAATTCGGATAGACAATTACTTACTAAAAAGACGTTTAGTGTTATTTCAAAGTATTTGTCATAGTGTTCAGTCAGGTAAGAATTTTAGATCAAGTATCTCAGGATTAATCAGGTCGAGTTTCTGGTCAGGTTTGAGGAGTCGCAATTCAGGTCCAGTACAAAACAAGATTAGAATCAGGTTTAACAGCACCCATGTTATTTGATGAATTTGATATAATTTTAGTTTTATTAGATGGAAAACATCTATTTAACTCAGTATGATTTACTACCAGTGGTTTGTTTTATAACTTCCCTTCATTACATATGTTATATGTCATAGGCTGGCGTGAAACAACAAAGGTTATTGCTTAAGATAACACTAATTACTGTATCCTACCTACTCAAAACTAATAGCAAATATTTTGTTGATTTATAATTGGGTGGCAGCTAATGATAAGGTCAACCTGTTTACTCAATGAAACGTTTATGTCCACTTATCTTTCAGCCTTAAATTGCCCAAACATTTTTTCAATTTGTCCATATTAATTTTTATGCGCTCAAACTCACTAAATAATTATGATATCTAAAACATGAAAGCAATGGAAGGAGAATTGTCTCCTTTTTCGTTTCCAACATTAATTCACAATCTGACACGACGGCTTCTGACTTTGCACACAACGCACCTGGATGGTATTTGAGTAGTTTACTTACAGAAAACAAAATATTTGAGACTAGTTGTTGCTTGGACATTAGGTAAGGGAAGAATTTGAAGGTTTCTGCAAAAATCAGGTTTTCATTCAAGTACTTTAAACCGAGAAATAGTTCTTAGCACATATTTTCACGATAACTGGGAAGTACGCTTCCTCTTAGATGTTTCCAAATACCCAGGATTCACGAATTACCTAATAAGCTTGAAGAATATTGTTTGAGAATGTGAAAAAACGGTTTTGTCCTCTTCAAGTGATTATAGATAGCTTAGGGTGAATTGCAGTAGTATTTTAGTTGGTATTTATATCCAGAACATCCTAAATATTTTTCAGATGTTACTATGGTTGCAAGACTGAGATTAATTTAAAAATATTTCATTATAATAATTTTCTGATTTTTTAGAATATGTTAATATTATACCTAAAACTGATGTTTGCATTGCAATGTAGTGTAGACAGAAAGGAGAAATATAATTCAAGAAAAGGAGGATATTGATTTTATAAAATCTCTCTTTCTATCGACATCAGGATTAAATAGATTTAAATCAGATCAGGTTTGATACTGAAGCAGGTCTGCTCTGGTCAGGTTTAAAGTGCAGTTGGACTCATTAATTTGGTCACTCTCCGGCTTCAAGTTATTCTAACGGTGTAGTTTTATGCAGCGCATTACTTCTGGTTTCATTAAAATACGCAGCAAATTTTATTTATAAGCCCCTAGACAATGTTAACCCTTGTGGTGCTGAGCATTTTTCGCCACTGCAGTTACTGGAGACGATGCATTTTTCAAAAAAAATTTACAAAAAAAATTTAAAGAAATATATGGGTTTACAAAATTGCTCATAAAATTTTATCTAGAAGGCTTTGGATGCTCAGTAAAGGCTTAAATGAAAGCTTAGTAAAATGTCTAGACATCTATTAATTTTTTTTTCATTTTCAATTTTCAAAAAGAATTATAATGAAAAAATCGTCAGGTTATCAAAAATTCTTAGAGAATTTAGGATGTACTTTTGGTACTGCTGAATTATTTGAGCCAAAAACAAATTTTCTGGACAGACTCTTACACTGGTTATCATGATTGTGTAGAGGAAAGAAATGTGATACTGCTAAACACCAATTTTTTGATGGAATCATATATATATAATTTTTCTTCATCAACTGTGAATAAGAAAGACCGACATTATGCAGAAAATAAAAGAAAGTATGTAATAAAACAACTACATTATTTTGCAACTAGTTTCTAATAAAATTAGTTATATAATAAGTGATGAAATCTTTTTGTGTATGGTAAATCTTGAAACATGGCTCTATACATAAGGATACTTTACATTGTTCACACTCATAGGTTGTCTCACATCCAGTGTGCTTACGCTTTGCATTTTTCAGTTGTCGATCATTTTCTCGTTCAGCAGGAGAGCAAACTTTGCATGTCCTTTTCACAGTAATAGATTTCACATTTGCTGGTACTGGAATTTTATGAATAAAGTGTCTTCCTACCAGCCTTTCAAATTCATAGGATTGTGGAACATTCTCGGGTACAACATGATTAGCACTGGTTACAAGCTGGCGGATAACATTGAGTCGGAATTCTGTTTGAGAAAGTTTATAACGTTGACCCTTCAAACCTTTGAAGGTTTTCATCAAAGTAAATGCATTGACCATGCATACATTGATGAGTCTGAAAAACACTTTCTTCCACCATTTGATTGTTCTCTTTGAAAAATGATTATACTTGAGCAATTGGTCATTTGCATCAACACCACCCATGAACTTGTTGTATTGTACAATTATTTTGGGTTTCTTTATTGGTTCTTTTGTCTGATGGTGTGTTTTCCCAGTGTCAACAGGATCAGCATTGAATACTGTAGATAAAAGAGTAACAACCTTACGATCATAAATTTTCAATGCAAGAATATCTTTGTCATATGACATGGTTTTTTCCTCACCGGCCGTTTTCAGTTTAGTTTTCACAATGCCATCTGGCAAACCTTTTCGATTCAACCGTACTGTACCAACAGCTCCTGTTTTTTTCTTCTTCAACTCCCAGAACAAAAATGGTGATGTGTAGTAGTTATCCATGAATATAATGTAACCCTGATCCAAATATTTCCTGCACATGTGTAATACAAGATCATACGTTACACCAAATTCTGACAAAGGAAAATCGTGAACGCCAGTGTACAAAGAAAACTCAAGACAATAGTTTATACTTGAGTCCACCAGTTTATAGGTTTTAATATGATACTTATCAATCTTCTTTGGATTATAACATCTGAAGTGAATTCTTCCTTTAAACGGAACACATCCCTCATCAATAGATAAATTTTGTCGCGGTTGCCATACTTCGGAAAAACGTGTAGTTACAAACTCAAAAAAGAACCCAAGCTTCTTACATGGGTTATATCCATCCTGGCCTTTGTTTATGTAAGTGGAATTGTCATTCAGATGAAGGAAGCTGAATATATTGAAGAATTCATTTCTGCTCATTACACTTGGTGGAAAAGGTGTCGAATAAATACTGTCGGTCGACCAGTACGATTTAACGTTTCGTTTCTGAACAACACCAAAGTAAAAAGTCAATGCAATAAACTTCTTTAGTTTATCAACAGATAATTCTTTTTTCCACAATCTAAATCTAGATTTTGCTTTCAAATTTTCAAGGTTCTTTTCAAGAAACTCTGCTGCATATCTGTTAGTTCTGTGACTATGCTTTGCCATACTTCATCAGCCATAAAAATATTGAAGAAATTAAGTTCGTCAGCGTCATCAGGTATATCAATGAGAAATGTCCCTTCATTGGCAAACTGGGGTGTCCATGGTGTGTCTATGTTGCCATCTTTCCATTTTGTTCCATCCCAGTCATTCGGGACACCTTTTTGAGCGGTTGTTACTTGTGTATTTGCAGTGACATTATCATCTACGACTGCATCAACAGCATCTTCATCAAGGTCCATTGGCTCATTTCCCTCAATATCATCCTCTAACACATTCTCAACTAAGTCTAAGGGTTCATCATTTTCTTTATCATATTCTCCATCAATATCTGAGTCACAATCGTCAGCAATAACTTCATATTCTTCTTCAGAATGACGACTTCGAAGTGAATACTTTCCCTTCTGAACAGTCGCCATCTTGTTTTGCTGATTTCAGATGTTCTAGAACTTTCTAAATGTTGTTTTGACATATGGAAAAGAGATTTGCATAAATTAACATAAATTACATATGAACCAATCACTTATCTCACTTCAGGTATAATTTAAATTTAGATAGAGCCTTAACGTAAGGCCTAGTACAGAAAAATATTTTATGCAACGAAATCCCGCTTATATGCGGGATTCGTCTAACTTAACAGATGCCGTATCCCGCATATATGCGGGATCCGCACCACAGGGGTTAAGACGCTCTCATTTAACGGATTGCAATTTTCATAGCTTAAAACAAATAGTGCGTTTTTTGCAATTTGCCAAAATATTGAGATGTTTAGATATTAATTCAAATCACTGTTGATTATATTGAAACCTACTGTACATTGTATATGCCTCCTTTTTATTTCGTATAAACAACTCTAAGAGTGTGCGTGGGAATTCAAATTGTAGTTATCGTGAAACATTTTAATGATTTGAAATGAGTTTCTACTTGTGACCTGCTGTGAGTTAATAATAGTAAAAGAGCGTTTTCAGAAATGTTTAATTAAACTAGAAGAACAATATATTTCAATGTGTAACAATTTTGGTAGTAGTATTTTTTCCCCAATTTATTACACTATCATATGACATATTTTTCTACTACAGTTGTATGAAATTATAGGCCTCAGAATTTGTAAATGGGAATATGGGAATTAGATACAAAATTTGTCTCTAACTTTTAAAAACCCTAAAACATGATCTTTTATTACTAAATTTTGGCATTTAATATTTTAACTTATAAGTGAATTAATACCTTTGATAAAAAGCATAGCCTATTAATTAGGCTAAAACATAATGAATCTAAGTTGGATCAAGCGCTATCTCAAACCTATACATTATTAGCGGCGGTAGGACATGCGTTTACAGTTTAATGTGTACATAAATTAATTTTTAAATTAAATGTATGACTAATCAGTATTTTCATAGAAATTACTGCACTGTAAATATTTCTTTCCTCAAAAAGATTTTCTCCTCACAAAAGTTATCTGAGTGCCATGTGAAAGGCGTTCATTGTAAATTTCAATATTGAATGCATTATGATTTTCATGGTCACTAAAAATAATTGAAATAATTTTAATTTTTTAAAGATTTTCATTTAGATTGCCAGCTTCGTTTTGAAGTTTCCTCTACTGACAGCTAAAGTGGAAATGCTTTTAGTCGTTCTCGTTATTCCATTCACCGTGAATGTAAGACTCTTCATTTAATTAAAATTTCATTATATAATACTCTGGCGGTTAGATCTTACGTTTTCTCTCATTTAAGAGCCTTTTTGACAAGCTCTTCATTATATTCCAAGCACTTTCGATGCCTTCCCTCTTTTATTATTTCACTGTTTTCTTTGTTATTTTGACCCAAAACGCTAGATAGTGCTTTTGCTTATTTTTTTAATTAATATTAAGAACACATTTCTATATTTTACCAGACAATATTTTTGTGGAATTTCCTCAGACATTGCCAAAATTTTCACTAAATGAATATTATGTCTGAGTCCGGGTGCTAGATAGATACAAAACTCGTTCAGGCCCAAAAAAAAAGCCCATCCGTATACCGATTCTTCATTTTTCAGCATTGCAGAATGAGTTTTTGACTTCCTGTATTGATTATTATTTTATAATGAAAGAATATATAGATACATATTTGCAACATCAACTTTGATTCTAGTCAACCAACAACCGTTAGAATTTTTCGGATGAATAGTTTGAAAAGGGCTTAAGAGCAGATTCTGAAAATGTCTCTTGGCTGAAGTAGGCTGGTAAAAGTTTTCTTCAAAAGCAATTTGTCAAAGTAACCTTTTATACTACTGGGAAATGTAGAACAGCACTTAAAATATGTGTATATATTTGATTTGTTAGAATTTGTTATTTTAATTTATTCCTGTACTATTTCACAACCGTGACTTTATTTTTGGGATTATGGATTAATGATGTTGATCAGGCCAACTTATTAGAAAAGATGTTATCGACGTTTGTGTATAATAAATTTGTGAGTCAATCGTCACATATTTTCTGAATTTTCATTTCACAAGATTATTTGTTTTTCACAGATTTTCATGTGAGAAGATTTCAATAACTAGTTTTTGAGATTCCATTGTTGAATTCTTTATCTACGTTCAGAAAAATTTGTCATCGTCTACTCGCGATTTGTAAGCCATTGTTTTTAAATCAATCGCATCCTACGGCAAATATAAGATTTTATCTATTTTCTACTCGTTTTGGTTTGCTTTAAATATCATGACATTACAAAGCCAGAATGAATTTAATATCTCTAGGGAGATACAATTGGCTGTCTTCAATATGTCTGCTTCTGATTAGTTTAATGAAAAACTACTTGCAAGATATTATGTTGTCAGACAAATCAGGCATATTTTACTGTGAAAATTCATGATTACAATAAGGACATTTCAATTGGATCGACAACTTACATTTTGTTAACGGGATAGTCGTTGTTGAGTGGCTCAGATATTATAGAGGCCGGTTTCTTTTTGTGAAAAATGGGAGGAGTAGGATTGTATAATTTTTTTAATTTCGTTAGCGGCAATGCTGACTTGATTTTGCAAAACACTATAACGGCATGTTCATCATACTGCTTGATACTAACTACTTAGATAAGTATTTAACCAGGGTTTTTCGATACATTTCGCGATTTATGGGAAGGCTTTCTCGCGTTTTGCAATGAGTTTTACTTATAAAATTATATATATATATATATATATATATATATATAAATTACATGGTCTTCTAGTATATGTTAAATCATAAATATGCATATAATTAAAAAAAATTTAAATGTTTGTTCTTAATTGATTATTAAATAATTGCTATTTATGTTTTTAATTATATAGATACTTAATTCTTTTTAAAATTGTGTTTTTATCATTGGTTGTTGTTTGTGCATAAATATTTCAGATCTTGGATTCCTCTCAACATATTTTTTTGATCTTTGTAATTAAATACGACTTACTTCATGAATGTAGATTTTTGAGAATCGTCACAGTTGTGGAACTCTATGGTATGTTTTCACGAACGGGGGATTGTTCCATGTTACTCGATGAATATGCTCTAGAACTGGTATCACAATGTACTGTGTCTAGGGTTATTAAGATAGCCAATTGAAAGCAATGGAGTCAAAACATTCAAGCAAAAGACAGAATCGTTGAATTATATCGAAAATACCTAACATTTTTCTTGATGCTCTGCTTTTCAATGATCAAATGTTAAACAATGTGTAACAAAATTTGTATCAATGGTTCGCATTTTTGATTTTTCTATTGTGCAGTAAATATCTAAATGACGACTCATAGTTGATGCATGAGAAGGGTTTAATTTGTCTTAGTCAGTGCCGCACACATTTCCTTAAGCCCTTTCCATGACATTTCTAGTGGATAACAACAGCTTTGCTTCACTAGTATTTACATTTGGTTTTTTTAAAGAAATTCATAACAGACTACTGGTGTCACCAATTTTGTGATCAGTGATTTTCAGAGGTTTCAGATTGTTAACTTCACTAACAGCATTTTTATGTTTGGTTTCAATGTGTCTCCAGTGTTGACGTTGCACCAAATTTCCGTTCTCTTATTTTTTGAGAACAAGAGCTGCATCAACAACAGTTGTAAAATACGGCCATATATGTTACTCATCATGAATTATTCCAATCATAGCACGATATCTTGTACATAGCTTTTCTTTAGCTAGAGTAATTAAAACAAACATAACACCCAGTGCATGTTCAATCTGATTGGCTGATAGCATATTGCATATTCTCCACAGTAATTTCATCTACACTTTACATGTACTTATTAAATATTTCAGCACGTTTGGGCTCGGTGCAATACTTTTTTTATAATAATGCGAGCTCATGCTGGGGTCAAGCTTTTCAAAATTATATGGCATTTGAATCAAATTATTTAGGCCATCATGTTTTGGGTAGTTGACACATTGCTAATGAATCGAGGTCAGAATGAACGTTATTATTCCATTATGGCGAAGTTGAAAGGTGGTACAATGGACGATCAGGTTCTCATCTATCAAAGCAAAGAGGAATGCGAACACGATGCGAACATCAATCCTTTTATGCAATGTAATCCTAATCGACTGCAAGAGTCGTTGTGATAGGTGAATGCGCCATGTGCTTTTGGAATGTGTGATACACTCAATTTTCAGTACTTCATTTTTATTTAAGCCATAGTCTATTTGTAGTGCGTTGACAGCTTAGTTTCTCGTCAACGAACCATATATTTTCCATGCAATTTGTGATATGTTGTTTATGTAGGGTTAAAACCTCTTAAGTGTCATTTCAATCCCATTTTTATGAATTCACATAATTTTTTTACAAAGACTTGAAAACATATCACATTTATCGTCGGATGTAGAAGCAGTGTTATTTTGAAAGAAGCGGCACAATCATGTTACTGCTAATGTAGGGAATTTGTAATTTAGTAAATTTGTATTTAAAATATTCAATTTGTTTTGTATATATTTGCATTTGTGATGTTATAAATGTGAAATCATAAATCAGATATTTGTTATTTTTTAATATATAAATTGTGTTTTGGAATTGCAAATACCTACTTTGCAAAAATGGTTAACATATAGGGACGTGCTTAATAGTTTCGCGGAATTTGCTAGCAAAAAGAAAAGATTCAAATAATGAAAAACGACTAGAGGTTATGTTCAATAATTTAATAAGTTTTTTAAACTCATCAAGAAATTACCCATCCCATAGTAATATTTCAATGCATGGTTTTATTCGCAAGCAGAATTACAGATCAAAGCACTTTGCCTGTATTAAATATATAAAAAAAGTTTTGAAGCAATCATGTATTAATACCGCTATTCGTACTTGTAACTCATTACCTAAAGAGACAAAGAACATTGAAAAATTGCAAGTTTTTAAGAAGCAAATTTAAATTTTCCTCAAGCAAAAGTATGTCTCGACTAAATCATTACTAGGATACAAATTCTATAACGATTATACATCTCGTTCTTGAAATCATTATAGTAATTTATCCCTAGCCTGGTAGATTTATTGTATGTAGTGTTATATTCTAATGTGTGTATTTTTATGTATACTTTGCATATTTTATGACACTATTCAGATAAATTATCAGTTTCTAATTGTTAATATTTATCTGAATATCTTATTTTAATTGGCAATCACCGAAGGATGATGTGATTTCTATGTAAGGAAGGTATTCGAGTCAACCAAAACTATTAGGGGCGCACTATTCGAGAGATGTCAGCAAGTTTTGGTACATAACTTGAAATTGTTCATGAGTGGTTGGATGTGCAAAGTTGCCTGAACGCTGATTTCCAAAATTTCACAAAAATCAGTCAACGCAGATTCACCTGAAAGTATTATTTAGGCAAATTACAATTTGCTTTACTTTCATAGAAAGTAGAGTGTGCTCCGCTGATTAGCAATTGTTATGCATAGCGAAAATCGTCAATGCTGATTTTACCCTTATGTCTTTTTTCATGACTATTTTAACGTTTTGTGAATAAATTCCGCTCACTATTCACAAATTAACTAAGGTTAAGACCTACATGTATTGATACTGTGTTCTTACTTTTTAAGTTAACCCTATTACAAAGTTAGTTTCCTCAATTGTACATGACTTTTTTTAATATTAACTTGGACGGAAAATCTATACTTTCCATGCGTATACAAAACGCTGTAGGGCTTTTGAAGGCTAAATTAATGTTATCAAAAATGAACTTAAATCACGTTTATAACTATTGGATTCAATATTGCTGTAAATTTTGTATTTTGTCAAAATTTCATCAAATTTGTTCTTAAAGAAATTTCTAGAGACTGTGGTTTTCTTTAATGAGTTTCTTAATATTCTAAAATCCATTATTTCCAAATAGGAATTCTCTTGATTTGTTTAAAGGATGTTTTTGCAACTGGACAACGTTTATTTATCAAAATTACTATTGATGAACTTTTGTTTCTCATTAATGTACATTGTGTTATAATGAAAATTTACAATTAGTAAGTCAAAAATGAATTCTGTTTTACTCAATAATTTAGAATTATTGTAATACATCAATTTCTTCTCTTTGTTTACTTTAATTTTAGCAATAATTGTGTATATAATAAACTGATCAAAAATAAAGAAATCTGTTAGTTATAATGAAAATGTTATGGTTCGAAGTATTTGTAAATAATTTTAATAAAAACATTAGACTAAATGAGATATATTTCACTCCACTTGAGCATCGTCAATTTACAAAATTTTCCCTCTAAATATGAATTATTTAATTAAAAGATATTATGTAATCAAAAGTTGATTAGAGATAATTTATGCTGATATATGTAGTCATCCTTGATCTTAAGACTTGGTTGCATTGATCTTGTGTATATACTTTTGATTACTTTTGAATTTTTGGGGATGGTTGATCTTAAAATTCTGATGTCAAAATTTAATTCACATTTTCTTAGGTGTTCTGATATTGTTTAGTTAGTTTCGTGTTCTTTTATTCTTCTGCTTAGTTGTCTGCTACTATATCCAATATAGTCCTCACCACAGGTGCAATTGATTTTATAGATAACATTGGACTTATCGGATATCTTTATCATTGATTTTAATTCTAGATTTTGACTAAGCTTTCCCATTGTATAAACAAATCTTACATTTTCTTTTATATAGTGTATTCTTCGTATTTGATTAATCATATCTGTTGTGTGCTTCCCTCTATATTCAATTTTAAAAATGCGTTCAAAATTTTTCGAATATTTTCCTGTCTTGTTCAATATTTAATAATCGAATTGGACAGCATACTCTTCACACTGAAGACGAGCGCAATAAAAAAATTTTACGCAATTCCCAACAGCGTTATTGAAAGACTTTTTGCTTCAATCCCTGATCGCTTTGAAACTGTTATTCGCTCAAAGGGTCATCCTACAAAATATTAGAAGAAACAATTTTGTTGCTAAGTGCTTGTATTGCATCAATTATTAATTTATGTCTCCTATTTTGAATTTACTTTTCTTGGATTTGCTCATTTGTTGAATATTTTTCAGGTGGCCAAATACATTTTTCCAATGCAAGATTTCTAATTTTGATTAAAAATTAATAGCCAATTGTTATTCTACATACTTTATGGTATTAGACATACAAATTTTCCTTTCTTAATCAAAGTAAATCTTAGTTATAATTTTAGGCACACTATCCAATGAATGTTCATTATTTATTCAAAATAGCAAGGTGGTCGAATATATATTTCCAGTACTGTATATGTAGATGTCAAGTCAGACATTGGACTTGTATATTCATTGAAGAATTTTGGGAAAAATTCTTTTTACTAAATATTGTTTTAGCAATTTTTCACTCATTACGTAAAAAATTCGGTTCACTACATGCACATTTCCTTCTTAAGTTATTAATCCATAATCCTATATGATTTTTCCCTAAATAAAAAGGCATTTTAATTTTAAAATTTCTTATAGGCGATTATACCCATAATTATCTAAATAAATATGATAATAATAACGCAAAAATTCGTAATATAGAAATTTGAGGTTTTGAAGTACCAACTTCTATTAATTTAAAAACTTCAACTTTTATTGACTATTTACAAATAACTTATTATTGTTAAGAGTCTTTAAGGTAAAGAAATCCTTCATTAATGTCGCCATTCGAACATTAAATTCGCAACCTAAAGAAATTAAAAATATTGAAATCTTTTAAAAAGCATTTAAAAATTTTCCTTAAACAAAAATATATTTCTGGTAAATCATGGCTAGGATATAAATTTTTAACAATGATTATACTATAACTCGTTATTTCGTTATTAAAATAGTACTATAGTAATCTATCCATAGCCTGGAAGTTTTTTTTGTAATTTATATGAATTGTATATGCGTTTTGTGAATTTAATGACGCTATTCAGATAAATTATCTGCTATTTAATTGTAACATTTATCTGAATAAAGAATTTCTTATCTTAAATTTGTTAGAGGAACAATGGAATCCGGGGTTTGGACCAATATTTGTCAAAAACTCATTTTTCGAAGGAAATGTTGACAAAGATTAATAGTTTTAGTAAAAACAGACTAAAAGATATATTTCGTTTAACTTAAGCATCGTCAATTTACAAAATTTTCTCTCTAAATATGCATTATTTAATTAAAAGATATTATTTAATTAAACGTTCATTCGAGGTAATTTATGCATTCATCTTTGGTTAAGAAAGGAAAATGTGTATGTCTAATATCATAAAATATGTAGAATAACAATTGGCTATTAATTTTTAATCAAAATTAGAAATCTTGCATTGGAAAAATGTATTTGGCCACCTGAAAAATATTCAACAAATGAGCAAATCCAAGAAAAGTAAATTCAAAATAGGAGACATAAATTAATAATTGATGCAATACAAGCACTTAGCAACAAAATTGTTTCTTCTAATATTTTGTAGGATGACCCTTTGAGCGGATAACAGTTTCAAAGCGATCAGGGATTGAAGCAAAAAGTCTTTCAATAACGCTGTTGGGAATTGCGGAAAATTTTTTTATTGCGTTCGTCTTCAGTGTGAAGAGTATGCTGTCCAATTCGATATTTGACCTCTTTCTACATATTTTCGATAATGTTAAGGTGTAGAAATTGGTCAGGCCAGTCAGCAAGGATAGCAACCCCATTATTGTGGAGAAAATTAGTCATCTCTTTTGAAGTATGGAATGGAGCACCATCCTGCTGATATATTGATCACTTTTAAGGAGAGTAGTATAAGGAGGTCGTACGAGGTTACACTTTTTTCTGATTGGTCGAGAGGTGGGTCGTAGGAGGCTACACTTTTTTGTGATTGGTCTAGAGGGGTGGCCTTTGACCTGAGCCGCCGTGGATATTGCTGGAGGTGTTTTACTGACATCATGGAAGTTATTTATCTGGCCTAATTTAGTTTTAGTTTCCCACATTAACTTACTTTTTTAGTTTTACTTTCCCACATTTACTTGCTTTACATGTATTACTTTCCCACATTAACTTACTTTTTAGTTTTACTTTCCCACATTTACTTACTTTACATGTATTACTTTCCCACATTAACTTACTTTACATGTTTTACTTTCCCACATTTACTAAGGAGTGCAAGAGTTCCTTTTCTAGAATCCGAGCATATTAAGAGCTTAGAAGAGTACCAGTGGTTTGAACAATCTTGCGAAAGCCACACTTCCATATTGCACCCCATACCATTGCAGACTTCTCACCATAATTTATGGTCCCCGAGTAAGATGGGGTAAGAATCAGAACTTCTGCTCAGTTTGTTTCCTTATCAACATTTTTTTTGATGAGTATAGCTAAAATCTTAACATTAGACCAATGTTTAGAAGAATTCTCTCATTAAATGGACCCAGCTCAACTGGCGTAATCTTTACTTTGAGGTTAAGAATGGCTTTCTGGGTGCCACGAAAGTCTCAATTGAGTACTTCTTCAGGATGTTTCGCACAGTGCTTGCTGTAACAAGGTGACCATCAGCCCATTCCTTGCGAAACTCCTCTAAAGTCTTGCTGGGATTTCGCTTTGAAAGATACATAAGAGCTGATTGGGAGGTTATGGAGGTCTTCCGGACTTTTCAGAAGTGAAAAATTTGATGATATCCCCGACAATACTTCGAGATAGCTCTACAAGTTGAGCTATATTACATTGACTCATCCCGTTCAAATGTTTGGAGATGATCAACTCGCGGATGGCAAAGGTACGTAACCGGCCATCATATATGCCGAAGAAAGAATGTTATTAGACATTTTCAATATAAATAGACTGAAATAAGCTCAACCAATGAAATTTTTTACAGATTCTCTGAAATGGTCTGAAGTGATCGAATACATTTTTTCAACAAAACATTAGCTAACTACAAGCATTCTAGCATTTCTCCTTAAGATTTAAAGTAAATAGTGATAATTATGTCTCAACATTGATGAATTCCACTTTCTGCAAAACCCCTAAATCTAATTAAAAAATAACTATGACATTCTGGGCGTTAATTTCTTAGAAATATTTATGATAAATCATGAGTGGCCGAATTCATTTTTCCAGTACTGTTTGAGTTTACCA
Organism: Hofstenia miamia; assembly: GCA_900660155.1. NCBI lineage: Eukaryota > Metazoa > Xenacoelomorpha > Acoela > Hofsteniidae > Hofstenia > Hofstenia miamia. The sequence continues at coordinate 215,156 of CABFPE010000892.1, read as the reverse complement.
ACGTCTATTACATTCTTTCCGCAAGAAATTTTTTTCTGGAGTAATAGGCAATTATCGATTTGAGTACACCTAATTTTTCATATATTAAGAACTTAGTTTATATCATTGCTTGAATATTTACCCTTTTCCAGTTCCAATTCGTTGATATCTAAAAACTATGTATTTGTTACTTAATAAAAGATTTAGTTTTGATAGCATAAAATTACAACATAATTTTATTAATATTCAATATTTTGCTTATTGTAATATATACAAAAATCATTTTTATAATGTGTTTGAATCTAGCAAGGTGTAGTGCAATAGAATATGGCGTTAATAGGGATTTAAGTGGTATTTATTTATTCCGTTACCATATTCAATGCAAACTATATATTTCCTGCCTTAGTTATGTAGTTATATATAGGAATTTCGTAGGAAGACAATGTAAAATTGCAAACTATGAGATATGACGCAAATGAAAAATATATCATTAAAATGACATTAAAAACAAAGTTCACTGCCCTAGAAGCAATTATTTGAGACATTTGGTAATTGTCATATACCAATGTTTATCTTGATTTTTTTATTTTATAATTTCCGCCACAATTGTTTTTAATTAGTGATTGCAAAGAACAAAAGTAAATATAGTGCATTCAGGAATTTGCTTGTTTTTTGCAGTAAAATAAAATTCACTTCCTGATTCTGTTTTAATAGGACAGATTTAATATTTTTTAAATAAAAGTACATGTTAATTGCAAAATGTTTGATAATGCTTTTGATATGGCTTGTAAAATCTTGAATTTATAGAAGACAACTTTCTACGGGTACTTCATGACAGACCTATCTTCATTTATGTATCAATAATTTCTACAAATCTGTTTGTCAATCAATGTGATCTCTTCTATGACAATCCCTAAAAATTAATGTAATGATTATTGTAGTGGCAAGTTCAGCAACAAGGGAATATTTTATTTTTTGTAATGATTATCATGGATGGTTTTGTAGATTATTTGTTCTACTTGTTCAATCCTCCATCTGAATTGGCCCCAAGCAACATTTGAATCTGAACATCAATTGTTGTTTCCGATCACAGCAAGTTCAAGACATGTCTTCCTGCACTCTTCTTTTCATGATATTAACAAAATTTTCCAATAAAGGCAAAACATAGTTTTATTTATATTAATTTTTTTAAATAGAAGCCACAAATTATATTGCAAAATGTTTATAACTGCATACATATCTCTTAATGTTAGTAATTCACTCTATGCCAACAGTGTATCTTCACTCTTTCACAATATGATGTCAATTTTGTTTAATCTTAATGCTCAAATTACCATTGTTTAAATCAAACGTTCCGTAAATGACATGCAGTTAGACACTGTATATTTATATGCTAAGCTTAATTTAGCCAATGGGTCATATTTTATTCTGACTAGAAATTTCATTGCACGTATAAATTCATTATATTTCATGTTAGCTACAAGTGGTTTGTAGCAAAGGGTGTACGCAAGGGGTTGTTCAGGGAAGCGGTTGAGCTCAGTCCATCTTGTTAAATTTGACTGGGGACCCAGCCCCCTTGTTAAAGTTATATTACGGTTTGTAATGTTCGATTATATTTGTTGAAAAAATAAATTTTTTCAAAATATTGCATAAAAATACAGCACTCCAAGTTAGAGCCGCTCTTGTTATTTATTTAGAAGTAAAACCCCGTCATTCTTTCAGTGAGAATAGGTAAATAGCCTAATTTATAGAAAAGGTACTTTGTGTTATTGAAGTTTTTTATGCACAAGAAATTTATTTTTGGATTAAGGATACTTCTTGCTTACTTGTGAACCAGGACCCTTAAAGAGGGAGTCGATTTTTGTGAGCAGAATATTTAACGTGGTTATATCCCTTTTAGAGAATTTGTTTTCAATTTTTAAGGTATTTCTGTAAAAATATGCTTTTCTTAAAGGGTTGGATGAGGTAAAATCGCTATTGAAAATTTTTTTCATACAATCACTTATTAGCGCAATCATCCAATATGGCGACTACTAATTAGCCCATAATTGCTTAGCATCGCAAACATCAAATCTCAATAACCAATGATCCCAAATCCGCAAACTATATATTTTTAGAAAGCTTACAACCTCATCAACTGCCTGACACAATTCACTTTTCCCAAAAATTTGTTTCTTAAAAAATTTGCCGTTCAAATTGAAAATTTGAATAAGTTTAACTTTTTATCAGGTATATTTCACTGAAATTTGTGATTTTTTCATTAACAGTACAAAATATCAAAAAATGAAAAGCTTCAGGCACTAGATAATGTTATAAACAGTAAAAATGCCAAATTTCAACATTCTACAATAAAAACTCACAAAGTTAAAATCTCACAAACATCAAAAACAACTCTTAAATTATCAAAACAAGAAAATTCACTTCAAAAGTTTCAGTTTATTTACGTTGTTCCCAGTACAAGCTGATATATAGGGTCTTAAACAACATACACTAAAATACAAAACTCGTTTATAATAATTTATAAAATTTTGAAGTTTAAACACGTTGCTTGCTAAGGGGTAAATTTATGAACAACACAACTTTAAATGTACTTTACACGATTAAAACATAATATTTACGCAAAACTAGCAATAGTTAAACTATGTAAAATAAGAAAAAAAATTTTTAAAAAAAGTTTTGAAAAATGAGTTAAAAGGGATATAACCACTTTAATTAATTTGAGCATGCAAAAAGTCTTATAATTGGCTCGAATAAATACCATGAACAGAATTCTTCCTTGATGGATCTCTTTCTGTGTGAAGGTGTTTTGCTTGAAACAACGGAACTGGCTGGATCTTACAAAACTTGATTGTCTCTCAATAAAGAAGCTTAGAAAGTATAGGATATAATAAAACATATAATCGTATATTTATTTATATTTAAATCATTAGAGGGTGTATTTTCCTTCTTTTACATTGCTAGACCTTTACCTATGTGAAAAATAAGGTAAACTGTAAGGCACTAAGGAATGTACATCAAATCAAATCAAATCAAAATTTGCAAATAATGTCATTTTACATAAATCAATGAATTTCTTAGTAACGATTACTAAGAAGTTTTCACAATTGAAATTTAGAAATTCCTAAGTCTTGCATTAGACTTAAAAGCTTTTTCCTTGAAAATATTAAGTAATATGCATTTGGATAGAGTGTACAGTGTACATGTACAGCAGTACAGCATATGTTGCACGACACTGCAATTTAACAAAGCATATTTTTTATCGAACTTAAATTAAGAAACAAATGGTTCTGAATCAATTCGATATAAATTATACATTGATAAAAGAACATGCTGCAAAGTTTCAGAATTCAAGTGCGTGTGCTAACAATGTTTATATAGTTATAAATATCACAACACCAATTTTTTGACTGCGTATAGTAAACATCTATTAAATCAGAACTTTTAAAGTTAATTCATATATTAATACCAGTATATGAATCTGGCACTAGTAACTGCTGGAAAATCAGTATGGCAACTTTTTGGTGTTGAATTGACTACTTACAGTGTTATAATAATAATATGCAGGTATAATAGAAACCGACTTTAATGTATCAATCATAAATGACACATTAATTGCTTGTACATCTGAATGCCACAATAGTTCAGCATTACCAACTGTTGCTTGATAGGTGAATCAATAGAAAACCACTTGAGTGTAAAAGGTAGATTTGCATTACAAAGTAATTGTTAAAGTAGACTTCTCATGAGTGAAACATCAACTAAGCCAAATTGCCATTAGTTAAAATTGCGGGCATAACGAGTTAACAAAACATGAAAATTTGTTGAACAACAGGTTGCCTATAATCGAGTGTAATAGAACAATGAATCGCAAAACGACGAAGAAAAACGCTACTTTAGAGGAAGCAGAAGAACTGGAGTTTGCAGCTATTCAGGTCTACGGAAGATCAAATGAAGAAATTGCTAAAGATGAATTCTGTTCAGATTTAGATGATGATGAACGAGTTATTTTTCTCTTAAAATCCACCAGATCATGCCTTCAACTTTGCGGATGTGATTCTTTACCAATAGTCTTCAAAAATACAAAATACCAGGAAAAGCTCTTAGAAGGACTAAATAACATTTTTGTGGACAAATCCAGATCAAGGAATCTATTGATTCCATTATCAGAAGTGTTTCCAAACTTAATAGAATACGCTATGGATATAATCCAGCAAAAACTTTTAAAATTTAGCTTAGAAAGACTAAATAGTAAAACAGATTTGGTTGTAGCATCATGGATGCAGGCAATCAAAAAATCGGTTACTTATCTAAATGCCGAAGATGTTGAAATACAATTAATAGCATTAGTCAGAAGATTTTCAAATATCACCCAAAAAGTCATTTACAGACAGTTTTCAGCAGAGCTGCTATCTGTAATTGCTCATCGCTGTTCAAAACAAATTCAAACTATTGATGTAATTCCCCTCACAACTATACTTTGTCAGGTATGTAAAACCTATTTTCATAATTGAAGCACTTTAAATTTCTAGGAAACACTTATTGGTTGACTTCATAGGCAAAAGGCGAATAGTTAATTGATTCTTTCCTTTAATTTTTGAAACTAATTAATATTACAAATTGATGAATTAATTAAAAATTTGCAAAATGGGGAATTGTTAGATTGTTCAAACTAGAGATGTGCGTCTAGCGGTACCGGTTAGGAAAACGGTCATTGTGGAATACCACGGTGACAAAACATGTGGTGGCTCCATCGGTCAGTTAAAGTACATTGAGAATTTGAGGAAATGTCAATAATAAAAGTACAAATATTAACTATTTTAAGAAAAATACATTTATTAGTAATAAATATTAATTGAATCAGAGATGAAATCAGTTCCAAAATTTTAGGATCCGAATCTTCATGATCCGGATCCGATTCGAATTTTTAAAAGAATTTGTTTTCGACCCGAAACGGTCCCGAACGAATATAAATAAGTAATCTAAAAACAAATGAACGTGGAATTAAAATATATTTATGTTCTTTTCAAATGCGTATAAAAAATTCTAAGTGATTCAAAACCATCTTAAAATATAAAAATGTACATGTACGATATACCGAGGAGGGCATTGCCGGGCTTGGAGCGAGGTATTGGAAAAATGGGACAACTTACGCAATAGTGTATACAAATCAACTCAAATGTAGTGAATTCTATATAACTTAAAAGCAATGTGTAGTAAAAATCAATGTTAAATTTTGAAATATTACAACACTATCAAATGTTCTTTTAGTACTACATGTACCATCTAATACATTCCATTTTGGTAAAGCAAACCAAAAAATTCAAGAAATGTTTTTGTCAACAATAAGATGGGCCTAAAATTGTCGGTCGATTTCCATCTATGTTTGAAATAAATTGCTTCTTTTATCTGTAATAGTCCACCCACAAGAAGCGAATCCGTTTCTGATTGGTGTGTCTTTCATTATAAATAGAAAATTATTATTGCTCTGCCAAAACTCTAAGAAATTAATTTCTTTGCTTATTTGTAAGCTTTGTAGTAATTTACTTCTTAAATTTCCATCAACATAATCATAACATATTCATAGAGTTTAAATAGTTGAGTATCTTTTGGTATTAAAGCTCTAATATTTTGCTCAAATCAAGGAGTGCAACGCAACTACATTTGTTTAGGGTTAAATTAGATTTTATTTGTTCTGATATTGATAAAATTGCATCTTGAGTTCTATAACCATTACAAAAACGAATTGTTTTTTTGAAAAAATATTTTCAGATATCAAATATGAATTTATTTGATTATTTAATAATTTTTCAAATAGTTTACTAAAGGAATGGCCAATGCAGATGGTCCTATAATTTTGTGCATTTAGAGGGTCGCCTTTTTTATATATAGGGTTTATGTCCGATTTCCTAAATATATCCGGGAATTCATTATCAATATTGCATTTGTTAAATGCAAATAGTAGATGTTCTCTAAAGATATGAAAATGACGTTTAATAATAAAGATTGGAAGATTGTAGGATGCCGTTGATTTATTTGTGTCTAATGTTTTTATTATGTTTTCTAATTCATTTGCATTTATGAGTCTAAAAGAAAAGTATGTTTTTCCTGGGAATTTATTAATATTTTTCTTTCTCTTATATTGGGGAAAATTGAAATTGCCAATTTCCTTAAATGTTGTATTTAGGTGGTCTATTATTCTTGTTTTTTCTGTTGTAGTTTGGTTATCAATACTTAATTCATTAATACCAGTTGAAATTCTTTTACTTTTTCCCAAAATTTTATGAATGTATCGCCATTTTTCATTTGTATTATTTAGTTTATTAAAGAATCTTTTTTCTTTTAAGGCAGATTTTTTATTGCTTAATTGTTTAATAATCCTCTTCAATTTTTCGTAATTAGTCCAATTAGTTGTTGTCGGTTCTGTTTGAGCGAGATCAAACAATTTTCTTTTAATACTTACTAGTTCACGTATGTCATTATCGTCGGCATTTGATAAAGCAAACTTGCGCGCTTTTAATTTTACTTTGCGGTACTTAATTGGTGTCGTTATATTAACTGCATTGCAAATTTCTTTTGAAATATAATTAATCATGCAAGATCCAGATTTTAGATTTTAATGTGTATTTATAGTTGAACAATATGTTTTTCAAAAGTGTTTCCATTATTCCGTCTGAATAATTTAGATAATCTCTTGCATAAATTATTTTAAAATTATTGCTTTGGTAGTTATATTACTTATATATGTGCAAAGAGTATGGTCAATGAATGATTCAAACATGAAAGATTTAAAAACTAAGTCGGAATTTGTTAGGAAGTAATCAATTAAATTGTTATGTCGTGTAGGACAGTCAGTATTTACATAAATTATTAAAATAATTTATATTAAAGTCACCAAATATATTTATGGAATAGTAGAGATCACTTATTTCGGACATTTTATTTGCCTTAAATTTTAAATGATAATTCTTATTGGGTTTGTATGTGATATTAATCAGTTCTTTATGGCATTTATTTTCAAATGATATAATTTATATCCAGAGTGATTCCAATATATCGTGTTTTAATTCATATTCTAATTTTAAATATTTGGAGCTAAAATCATGAGCTCGCCACCTTTATCTAATCGGTTTTTTTTGAAAATGTCATAATAATGTCTGTCAGGATTAAACAAATTAGGATCAGTGTTATGTTGTAACCAAGTTTCGGTAATTAAGAATATTGCATTTTGTCCTCTCTTATTTATTAAGATTAGAAAATCATTTCTGTTTGAATTGAGATAAACAAATTTATAGTTATTACAGTAGTTTCTTAGTTTATTTTCTATTTGCGATTCTTCTAGAATTGGTCCTGGGTTGAGTTTAATATCTCCTGAAAGAAAGAATATGGAAAATTTTATGGAATAAAAATAGTTATTGAGGTGATTAAGAAGAAGGGTACTGAATTTAACTGTATATGCATAATATGTTAAATGGGGATGTTTTGAAGCATGTGGAGGTGGATTAATATAATATAGAGGTACATTTTGTAACATTACATAGATAACTAAGTAATATATAATAAAATTTACCTTTTTTCTGTACATGTTCATGATAATTCTGATGAAGGAGGCGTCTAAAGAAGAGTTCGACGATTTGAAGAATTGGCAGCTTTTAGATAGGTGACATTTGGAATTCGAAATCAAGAGTGAGAAATTAGGCGAGGTTGGAAGAATCCTTTTAAGACGAAAGTGATAAGAGCAATTCCTTGACGAAATAAGTGGATTCCATCACGGGCAAAGAGGTTGGAGTTGATACTTCGTGATGAATTCAAAAAGCTTTTGAAGACTGGAATAACATTGAATTTATTAGTAGAGAGAAGTGATAAGGCTTCATTAAATCTAGTGATGACATGATTCTTCTGTAGAACAGAAGGTTTACAGACTGGCGTAATTTCTAGGAAATTGTTTCATGTCGGTAGATTTGAGTGCATCAATGAGGCTTGTATTTATGAAGACGGAGTTGATGTGCGTTGTAGGATAATTCTGGATCTTTTGAGAGAGTTGATGAAAGTTGTGACCAGGATATGAGTGAATTGTTGTTGTTTGATTTGAAAAAAGATTGTGAGAACGGACATACTTCAAGATACTGCTTCCAATGATGAGAGAGGAAGATAGATTTTACAGATAAACTAGGCTTGAGATGAGTGTGTTGTTGACGGATATTTTGAGGTTGATGGCGAGCGATTTTCTCGATGATATCGTCTGAAAGATTCATATCGATGAGGAGAAGGTGGAGGCGATTTGGAGTGTTTTACATTAAAAGAAGTGTATGATGGAGTTTCTTCTGAGAATGGCGAATGAGTTGGACTAGTCGCAGAGGCTGATGTAGAACTGAGAGAGTTCTTGAAAAGAAGCAGGAGAGCTTCAGCGGCATTTTCTTTATTAAGACGAGAGAGTGTTGATGAATCTTAACTTTCTCATTTTCTATGACGCCCTGTGGCTTGTGCTCATATCACTTGTCTCCTGCTTCTAACCCATGCTGCCTGCTCAAACTCCTGTGTACCACTCTTCCCACCTTGCCATGCCTGAACTTATACTCATTCTGTGCCAACTTCTCACACCCTGCTATCAGATGATCTACTGTCTCCGCCTCTTTCTTACATAGCCTACACTTATCACTTACTTCAACTCTTCTGTCTATATGCTTCTTCACCCAGTTTGTTCTTATTGCTTGCTCCTGTGCTGCCATTATCAGTGCTTCTGTTTCTCTCTTTAGTCCTGCCTTCTTTAACCACTTGTTGCTCTCTTCTCTGTCACACTTTTCTGTGTTCCTCCAGTATTCTCCATGCATTGTCTTCTGCCTATACCTTGCTTGTCTCTCTGATTCCATCCTACTCTGGTATATCTTCTTTCCTTCACTCTCAGTTCTTATCTTCTTTAACTCCTTAGTGACCTCTAGTAGGGATCCTCTAGGTTGCTCTTCTACATTATTATTATTATTATTATTATTATTATTTAATCCAAAAGTCCCAATTTTCCAATGTTACTATGAATTGCGAATTAAAGTTGTTTCAAACAACAAGATAAAGCTTACTTCAAGATTGCACCAANTATTATTATTATTATTATTATTATTATTATTATTATTATTATTATTATTATTATTTCCAAAAGTCCCAATTTTCCAATGTTACTATGAATTGCGAATTAAAGTTGTTTCAAACAACAAGATAAAGCTTACTTCAAGATTGCACCAAAGGGGCTGAATAAAGGATTAGCACAAACAATGGCAAATTAAGAGCAAACCCAATATATATATTGCAAGACATAAAAAAATTGTAGTAGAATGTATTAAAAGCCGTGAAAGAAAAATTCATTTTTTCAAGCTAAATTTGAGATTGAAATATAAATTTTGAAATTGGATACTAGATTGGATTACAAATTTTAAATTGTACAAAAGCAACATTAAATAATATCCTTCTATTGCTATGCCAAAGGTATGGCTTTTTAAAGCATTTTGTGTTAGTGATTATAATAATCACGAACCTTCATTCAGTGTAAGAATTTGTATAATGTATAAAGTTTACAATATACACAATTATTAAAAATTGTTGGATCCGAAACAGATCCGAACTTTTCTCAAAATGTAGATTCGATCCGAGTAGCGATCCAATTCCATCTCTGAATTTAATTTGTAATTTAAATGAAGAGAATGTTTAGTAGTAAAAACTTTAGTAGCTTTTAAGTTGCTAAGCTCATACGTAAGGATTTTGCGGTAACTTTTGGGTCATTATCGTATATCGTGGTGAGTTTCGTGTTTATGAGGCGGTAGGCGGTGGCAAAATGATGTTAGACGTGACAAATTTTACAAAAAAAGTTTACCGCGCACATCTCTAATTCAAACTAAAATATTTACATATACGAATGCAGCTGATGTTCTTTACAAAAATATCGCAACAAAAATCATTAGTATTTATTTTAGGATCCTTCATAACTACAGAATTGAAGTCACTGAAAGTGCATTTTAGTTTGTTTTGAGTTGAGCATGGTAAGGTTTTAGACGCGTACATCTATTAATGTCTAATGTTTGAGCCAAAGATTGCATGATAAGCGTACAGAGCCTTTCCAAAATAGCATTTATTAATAACATGTTTGATAGCCAAATGTAAACAGATTTCTGTATTATTAAATAATGAATAACATAATAGTTTTTACTTTCTTGAGATGCATACAATTTATGAATTCATTTAGGAGTTACAATAATAGCAAAATTTTGCTTTGACAACCTCTCATCATGTGCAATAACTAAAATGGAAATGAATTAAAATGTATCTATTTTGAAGAGCTAGCATAACAATTGAATATACATGTAGATGAAAATATAGAAGAAATACATAATTTATAATTTCAGTCTTAAGTATACGTTTGGTTTCCCATTAACAATTGAGTCAAATTATAAATTATTATTCGTATAGTAAGTAACAATAATTTATCACACTTTTGGAGCCATAAACAAAAACAAAATTTAGGAATATTATAATTCCCACTGTCTATTTTATCGGAAAAACAGTTGTGTCCTCTTTTAAATCTAACGGTTAAATTTGGTCCCCAACCACGGCGCAGCACTACCTTACCATACAACACTAAAAATTATACTTGGACTATGAATTGCTGCTCTTAATCATAGTATGTATAACTTTTTACTTTCAAATTAATTTAAGTCCAAGTTAAATTAAATTTAATCAAAGTCATATTCAAACGAAATCATTTTTTTTGCCATTTAATGTTAAATGTGTACAATGTTTTGAAAATGTCATTGAAAAGTATGTTTGTGTTCTTTATTACAGTGAATTTATATTTTGTTTCAAAATTTTGTGACATCTTCATTCCGTATCATCATCATCATCATCATCATCATCATCATCATCATCATCATCATAAGATATTACTATTGGTACCATTATTACCAGCAAATAACTGTTATTATATGTGCATAGAATGATATTATAAAGTGATGTTAAATTGCTTCCTGTAATCATTAAATGTACCATCACCAAAAAAAGTATCTTGTATATCTGTTATGAAAACGCAGGTATAGATTCCCAGAAGCTATTTTATATTCAGATACAGTAAATTATATTTCACTTATATTATGAAATGGTCTTGCAATGCCATAATATAACTCCATTATC